>JAYKKT010000091.1:41970000-42270000 GCA_036023115.1 Brasenia schreberi | reverse complement strand
ATTGGACCAGTTTGGATAAAAATTGGCTAATTTTTAGATGCATATGTTGAGCTTTAATTGCTAATTCGGGTCTATCAAGTCTACTGATCCATGAGTCTTTTTGAAAATGATTCAAATCAAAACTAATTCTGATAAATCTTGAATCTTTCAATAGAAAGAAAAGGAACAGTCTTCCATCAAAAGTCACCTGATGGCTCCAGATACTGTGGGTAAGATCTTGGGCTCCACTTTTCAAGCCTTGAACAGCCACAATAGTGGGTCCAGCAACTCTATGTTCCAAGTATGCACCATTATCCTTCACAATTTCAGAAAATAAATAATCACATGACAAGATTTCCACAAAAAAGAACTTGTTTTCAAACTAAATAGAGTGAAGAACAAAAATTAACTAAACAAAAACAGAAATTTAGACAACTGTCTACTTTTCCAAAAGGCAGAATCTCAGGGATTCAACTCATATGAATTATACGTTTCTTCCTTTGAGGTTTTCTGTCAAATAACCAGGATAAGGTACTTACAGGTAGTCCAACTGTCATGCTCAGTATGGAAATCTTGTTCTTTCCACTCACAACAGGTGCGGCTTTAGCAAACGAAAAAGTCTTATCTACACTGCTACCATGACCACTCCCTGAAACCCAAACAGAGCATAGTTTGAGCTTGGAGAATAATTGAAGGCAGTTTAACTTATCCATAAAGCATGTAACATTCAAGGAAAGTAAGTGTGGAGTACTCTTATATTGTATCTGAAATCTCTTCCTGATCTGAGTTTTATTAGATCAAAAGATTTATATAATTACTGCAGAAATTCACAGGTATATAGGCATAAAGAGTACCTATATACTTATCATTGACAAATGCATGCAATGCATGGCCAGCTGAAGCAATCTGAAGGACAGGCCGTATGTCACCCCTTGTCGATATCTCATTGTAACCTACATCCAAACTGAAATGCTCAAAGGTTAGTTTCACTGAAATGCAAACCAAACGTTTCTATTCTATGGTTCATTTGGCTACAAGATAAAGTCCATCAGCGAAATTATTATTCTCTGGGCTAGTTAGCTAGTAATGCACTATTCTTTCTGAGAGATCAGCTTGCATAATTGCAATGGTGATTGCATGAGCTTGTAGTTTCTACAATTTAACTGCTTGTCAACAAGAGAAATGAATAGAGCAGATTCTCTTTTATTTGGCTGATTCAAGTCTATTCACAGATGAAAGATTGAATCTAGACTAGGTTGAAGTGATCTGCCTGAGCCTGGCACTAATTTTGTCATTGGAAATCTTGGTACAGCAGCTTCATGAATAGCTGTTTTCTCTCCATGAGCAACTCATCATTCAATGTCCCGAAGGGGCATAGCCCATGGTATGCATCTGCATCTGGAGGCCCTGCTCAACCCCAAATTGACAATAAAAAGAAAAAATAAAGTTCATCGCTTGGTTATCAGTCTCACTATTCAAGGCATCTTTTTGCATGAGTCACCTTAGTAAGCATTACTTTCCTCAAAGAATGCAAACAGGTTTAAGCACATCATTCCGCCATTAACTGTATCATGCTGCTATAAATATGGCAAACATATAACATAATGCTTAACCAAATAATTAAGATTCCATCACATCGTACTCAGATTCCACCACTAGGGGCTTCTGAGTCAGTCTCGTGTATTGCTAGAAAAGGATGAGAATTTACTTACTATGTGGTGTACCATAGGTAGTCTGTTGTATCTCTTGTCATGTTCATATGTTCCAACAACTTATCAGTGCTTAAACTAGCATCCTCTCCTTTGGGTATTTCTTCTTTGTACATTTCCCATTGTGTACCTTTATTTGCGCTTGCTGATACTGTAAATGTCCTGTAATTATGTTGAGAATTTACCTGTTATCAAGCAAAGACTTTCTGATTAACCGTCCTTTGATGTCAATTTTCATCGAGAGACTTTATATCACATCTATAGTGCACACAAAACTGTGTCATTTCACAAATATCATTGCAGATCAACAGGAGATTTAAACTCCCTTCTGAATCGTTAACTAAAGGTATGTCTGGATAGTAGATAAAAAATGCAATTTAGATTACATAAATTATAGAGGCCAGTGAAATAGCACGAGATAAATCCATGCTTACTATAATAATTTAAGACACAGTAGTCCCTACATAGGCATGTTCCATCAGTAGGACTTACTTTTATAGAGTTGAAGACCACAGTTCTGCAGTCAGCAAGAATGCTGATCGAGTGCGGTGGCAAATAATACATGCGGTTCCTGAAATTGACAGTGGCTGCTTCTCTTGTACGATTGTTTAAAAGGAAAGCAGAACACACATTACTTCCTGCCACTTCATAAATACGTGCCTGAATGACCAAACAAAGGAACATTTTAATATATCATGCTTAAATATAGTTTCATCGAGGCATTATATATATTTTATAGATAGTAAACCAACACGATCTTGCATTTCTGGAGCTAAATGTGGCACAATATCAAGCTCAATTGTGACTTACTTATTGTGTGAAAGGGCTTAGTTTGGAGACAATAAACCAAAATGGATCTGCTTTATCCTGTACTTACACATGTTGACCAGTCTATTCTAGTCCGGTATCTTTGTCTAAACTGCTATATTGTGACCATGATTCACGGTTTCAGTGATAAATGTGGCCATCTTGATATAATTAGAGCAACTTAGGCCAATCGCCTCAAGTCTGTGTTATGGCTTGAACTCTGGAAGCAAGCTTCACAAGGCAATCACCTCATTGCTCGGCTGTAACAAATTCACAGACTATGCAAAAGCATCTGCTCCAAGTGACTATATTCCTCCGTAAAAGTATCCCATATAAGGGATCACCCTTGCATGATAGGTCCCAAGCCCGGATAAAGGAGGAGGGTTGCTTTAGGCTTCCGACAATGAGCATAAAACTTTGACGGACTTATCTACCATAGATTCTACAAATTATGAGCATTGCATTGGAGCATTCCCTCTTAGCAATGCACTACGAATCCCGAATGAGTGAAAAGTAAGCAAAGGCCTCTACATCTTCACTTGGATATAGTAAATCAATTCAAAGATAGTTACTACATCATGGATGGGTGTGGGTAAAGAAGTTAGTACCATTATATTATCGCCTGAATGTAATGAACAAGTTACTACGAGGGTCTCCACATTTTTAGCATGAACGTATGCAAGGGTAAGGAAGGTAGTACTAGATAATAATATTCGTATTGATATTTTTAATATCGGAACATTGACAACAAGTTAATGAAGGTGGTATATACTATGATTTAGAGAAAGATTCACATTCTATGTTTACAAGACAAAGTGGGTTAAAGAAAAAGCAAAAGAGATTGAGAATACATGTTTTAAATTATAATACTCAGGAAAGGAAAAGACTAAAAATAGAGTTGGTATTATTATAAATAAATATTTAAAGGATAATGTAATAGACATATAACGATATGGTGACCGAATTATGATAGTGAAACTAGTGTCAATAGTAGATGCTTTAAATATAGTTTGTGCTTATACACCCCAAGTAGTATTAGAAGATAGTATAAAGAAGGCTTTTGGGGAGGAGTTAGATAAGGTAATTCAAATAATTCCACAAAGAAAGATGATTTGTTTGGGAGGAGACTTAAATGGATATGTTGGTAAAGATGTGTTAGGGTACCAAGGTATTCATGGAAACTATGGTTTTGGATATATAAATAAGGAGGGTAGGGAGATTTAAAATTTTGCTATGGCTTATGATATTTTTATAGCCAATACAATTTTCAAAAAATGAGATGAACATTTAGTTACTTATAAGAGTGGCTTGTCACAAACACAAATTAATTATTTTGTTTGTAGAAAAAAGATAGATCATGTTGTAAAGATTAAAAGGTAATTCCAGAAAAAAATTTAACTACTCAACGTCAACTTTTAGTAATAGATTTGTAGGTAAAAAAATGAACAAAGAAGAATAGAGTGTATAGAGATATTTAGACTAGATGGTGGAACCTCAAATGCGAGAAAGAATATATATTTAAATAGAAAGTTCTTCGAGGAGATTCTTGAAATTATGTAGGTACACCTTATCATACGTGGAACAATATGACTATACATATTAGAAAAGTGGCAAAAGATATGTTAGGTAAATCTAAGGGAGGTTTACCGGCACAAAAAGAAGCTTAGTGGTAGAGTAAAGTGGTGAAAGATAAAATTAAGGTAAAGAAAGCATGTTACAAATTGCATTATGCCAAGAAGACGAGTGAAACTTTATAGGCTTATTAGAAAGCAAAGAAAGAAGGAGAATGAGATATTTTTAGGATAGCTAAGGCTAGAGATAAGAAAACTAAGGATCTTACTAATGTTAGATGTATCAAAGATAAGGATGAGAAGATTCTAGTAGCGAATGATGATATCAAAAATAGGTGAAAATTTATTTTTATAAGCTTTTTAATGAAAATACATATGTTAGTATTAACTTAGGAGAGTTACCCAAATAAAAAAAGTACATAAACCATAATTTCTGTTTAAGTATTCAAAAGAACGAAGTCAAAGAGGCTCTTAAATATATGGAGGCTGGAAAATGTGTAGGACCAGACAATATTACTATAGAAGTATGAAAAATCTTAGGATAGATGGGGATCACTTTTCTCACAAGACTATTTAATGAAATATAGAAAACCCAAAATATGCCCAATGAATGAAAAGCGGGTACACTTATACCCATATATAAGAACAAGGGAGATGTTGATAATTGTGTAAACTATCAAGGTATCAAGTTAATGAGTCATACTACGAAATTATGAGAAAGAATTATCGAACGTAGGTTAAAGCAAGTATTGAATTCAACAAAGAATCAATTCGGATTGATGCCCGACAGATCTATTATTGAAGTGATTCATCTATTAAGATGACTTATATAATATTTTAGATAAAAAAAAGAACCTTCACATGATATTTATTGATATAGAAAAAGCTTATGATAGGTTGCCAAAAGATGTTTTTCGGAAAACCTTGGAAAAGAGAGGTATCTTATTGATATACATCAACCTTATAAGAGACATATATGATGGTGCAAAAACATGTGTGAGGACTCATGCAAAAACCTTAGAAGCAACAGCTCATTCCTTTGAAGTTAATACTAGGTTATATTAGGGATCAACTTTAAGTCCATATTTATTTATATTGGTCATTGATGAGTTAATATAACATATTCAAGATAAAGTACCTTATGCTATTTGCTGATGACATTGTGTTAGTGGATGAGTCTAAGGAAAAAGTTAATAGGAAATTGTAACTATGGAGAGAAACGTCAGAAAGTAAAAGCTTTTGACTTAGTAAAACAAAGATAAAATATATGGAATGTAAGTTTGATCATTTATTTACTTCAGAAGACATAAAGATTAAGATTGACACACATTGCATCTCTCACAAGGAAAGTTTTAAATACCTAGGGCATTTTTTCAAAGTTATGGAAAAATTGATGGAGATGTTACGCATTGAATTAATACCGGTTGGTTAAAATAGAGAGGGACATCTCGTATTCCATGTGATAAAAAGATACTATTAAAGAAAGGTAAATATTATAAAGCAACAATTAGACCTGTTATGTTTTATGGTTCCGAGTGTTGGGTAGTTAATGAGGTTATTAGAAAGACTGTATACATAATAAGGTTATTAGAAACAAATTGAGAGTAGCACCAATAAAGGACAAAATGAGAGAACATCGTTTAAGATGGTTTGGGCATGTAAAAAGACGACCCAATGATGCTCCGTAAGAAGATATGAAAAACTATATTGTGAAAATATTAAAAGAGGAAGATGATAACCACAAAAGTATTGGAAAGAAATAAGAAAAATGATCTAGTTTATATTAACTGCTAGCACGACACATGATAGAGCTATGTAGAAACAAAGAATCCAGGTAGCCTACCCCACCTAGTATGGGAAAAGTAGTAGTTGTTGTTGTTACCACAAAGAAACATACAGAAAGTGTTTGGTTTTCTTGACTAGCTTACCTCAAGTTGATCACCCAAGGAAAGGGCAGAGGTAGTTCCCCACAGCAGAGCTTTCCTGCAGAGCTTTAAAGCAGAATGAAGGTCTCTTAGATGACCCCACTTTGGTTCCTTGAGCAAACCTACATAAATATGGAAGCGCATAATTGGTAAATGCTCTATTTGTCTGTTTGTCTCTCTCACACATAGACAGAGGTCTGACCATATTCATCTAGGGGTGCTTCATCGTAGTAACGTGTGGTTGCATATGTGGAAGCAGTTCTCGCAAAGTTTGTTCCTCCATGATACTGATACAGAAATTAAAAGATCTCTGATTACAATATCTCGAGAAAGAACAAATAGGAGTTTCAAATGATCTCTGTGACGCATATAAAACAATTATGACATATTACCATGTAATAGTTAACATGGGTGCCATTCTTGGAGAAGAATCGTGCGACAGCAAATGCAATGTCTTCTGCTGATCTTTGTGATGGAGGATCACCAAACACCCGGTACCTTCAGTGACCAACCATGGCATCCTCATCAGTTATATGAAATGATCTTGTAAGGTTTGAAAATCAACAAATCTCAGTCATCATATCAATTCCAAACTTCATAATAAGTGAAGATATATGTTGTTTCCGCTTACTACTTTTCACACACACACATGTATATATGTCTAATTTCTAGTAGATACCAAAATTACATACTGTGCTGTCCAATTCTCTGTCCACAAGGATGGTTTGTTTGGTGTGTTAGGCCCAGCAAAGCTGTCTCCACAATACCTCCCATTGCATGTATTAATCTGAAAGAACAAAAACAAGGAACAAGGGAAACTTAGTGTCCTCGTTATATAGGTTCACATGCAAACTTGCCATTGTGTCTTCATCACGTTTGGATGAGTTCTCAAGATTTCTCAAGGGATTTAGAACTCTTGTTCTCAAGAGTTATAAAAAAAATGACTTCTCTTTTCTTTCCTTGAGTCTCTTGAAATTTCTCGAGATCTTAAACCTCAAAAATGAGTTTTCTTCTCTCTTAATGGTGTAAGGATCGAAAGTTCTGTTTCCTTTGATGTTCATCTCGATTTAAGTGCACTATACATAAATAAGTATACCAAGAAATATCATATACTCACAACAGGATCAGGAGCATCACGTTGCTTGCACATAATCCAGGGTACTCCAGTGTCGAGGCCAACAGCCATTGTTCCTGCCCACTGTACGTAGTTGATTCCAGCTTCACGGAATGCCAGCTTTACATTGTCATATTCATTCTCAATCTACAAATATATAAAAAACGTTATTTTTGCCTAGTTATGTATTATCGGTCTTTGTTTCTAATAATGAGCAGCAAAATACAGTATGGTTGGGCTTTTATAATGACAAATGGATTATAGATATGGGCAGATTCATAAAAATTTAGTTGGGATCAGAAGCAAGATATTGAAGCTCATTTAACATTTCTGAATTTGAAAATGGTATAAAAGAGAAGCAAAGAGGTAGCCTTAATTGAAGAAATTTTGTAGATGCAATCAAATATGCACCTCATATATTAAAATCTTTTCATGTGGATGGTTATGATCAGCAAAAATGTTAGCCGTTTCAGATGCATTCAGTTGAATGGAGAGCATTTGAATCAGGATGGTCACCATCATTTGTCAGACACATGATTCAAACCTTTTTCATGTAAATGTACATACCAAACTAAACAAACCTGAGACATAATTATAGGCCCTCCCTGTGACGCAAACAATTTCTCCGTTTTCATCATTTTCACAATCTTCTTCACAAACCTTTTCATGTGAAACTGCAGCAAGAGGGGCATCAGCATGAGTACGAGCATAAACATACACACATATATATGTCTCTGTGTGTATGTGACAGCCGAGCTATTGGTCCTTACCTTGAAAGGTGGGTTATCTGAACGGAAAGTGATGTTCTGGACCTCTCTGAGCCAGTATGGGAATCCTCTACGATTTCATAGCATGTCAAACAAGTTAGCAATAGATCACAAATTATTTCATGACAGACATCACTATTTGACACGAACAGAGGGAGTTTGTTGTTTAAGATTCATGTGAGATGGACAGTTGAGATTTGTGTGAGTCACGCCTGTGTTCTCATTTATGTCATGAAAAACTTCAATTTTTCTGTTGAGATATTATGCAAACTATCTTAGAAGCCTTCTGAATGTAGACTTACATATTTTCTACTTTTTGAACTTCTAACTGGGAAGCCTTCTAAATATAGATTCATGTAATTGTTATCCTTTTGAACTTCTCATTATGAACTTTATAATTCACTAATAAAGAAACATTTGTATAAGAGAAGATCTGAATTACCCATAATTCCACTCGGCTTCGATGAAGGGCCCAATTCTGAGTGTCACATACAATCCATGCTCATGGATTATCTTGAGAAACTTTACCAGATCATACCTTCCCTCGAAGTAGTACTGCAAGGTAACTGGCTCATGAGCATTCCAAAATACATAGGTCTGAATTTTCAATGTTTGAACTAATACGCAGAACTTCCATTGCTTACTTTCCCTTGAACTGGCTCATGAGCATTCCAGAACACATACGTCTGAATCACGTTGAGTCCCCCATGCTTGGCTTTAGCAATCAAGTCAGGCCACATCTACCATTTCAATAATCAAAATCGGTAAGTTCTGACACGAAAAGTTTCGAAACGAATTATTGTATAGTTGTCGGCATAAACGCAGTTTCTGGCAAATCCATGGTAAGAAATTGTTGAGTATATTGTAGTACCATATTGAGAAGGTATATTCTTTAGTTATTATCTCCATTGTGTACTTTATTTTGGACAGAAGCTGCATGGAATTATCTATTCAGCATATAGAAGTACATATAGTGTCTATATGCTAGAGAGAGAGGGAGAGAGAGAGTTACATCGGGAGTGCTACGAGGGTAATGGATGGATCCAGAGAAGAGAAGCATCCGTTTGCCATTGATGATGAGAGATCTGCCATCGTAGGTGATCTCTGGAACATTGTCTCGTCCCCGCACATTCCCACAGCTGCAAGGAACACATAGCAGTAGCAGAGACAAAAGGAAGAGCTTGAAATCGATCAATCTCTTCATAGACAAATTCATTTCACAACCTGTTCTTAAATTCCCTCTTCTACTTTCCCTACTAAATTTTTCGTCTCCTCTCATATTTCCCTATTATCTTCAATATTCTTAAGGCACGAATTGGCCTCCTGAAAACTATAAGACAAACCTGCAGTGCAGAGAGAAAGCAGTTGTTGCGAGTGTTTTAAGCCATGCACTAAATAGAGACCAGGAGAGGAATTCGGGGCCTTAGTTGCATGCGCAACCATGCATTGTGTGACTCACCAACTGCCAATTGATGTGCTGTACATTTCTGTCTGGCTCAATGCGAGAAGTTCTCGTTAGGTAGTTTAGATTAATAATGTATATATACATATACATATATATATACATATATATATATATATGTATATATATATATATGTATATATATATATGTATATATATATATGTATATATATATGGAGAGAGAGAGAGAAGGAATTTTAATGGTTTTTGGAACTTTGTAAAGTAAGCACAAGGTTTTGAAATGACAAAAACTTTCATTTTAAATGTTAAATGTGTTAATTGCTTTCAAAACATAAAGAATGCATTTCGGTCTGTGATCGTATGGATTAGTGAGGCTGTTTTCTAATAAAAGAGTCAGGGAGAAACGGTTCTTGTGGAGATCCGCTATTGATTTTGTTCTTGGTTACTCCAGCAATCATGAGGTGGTAAGACTTGTATGTGGATGATGTGTGTTCTTCCTCCAAAAGAATGGGGGTTGCCTTAGAAGGAGATTTTTCCATGTACCAATTAAGATCAGACAATCTATTTATAGAAATGAGAGAGAGAGAGACCTAATAGGAGGAGCTGGGCTCTGCTTGTCTATAGATTTTAACAAAGAGGTTGAGCACAATAGCTCATTTGCTCAGGTGGTTGACTCATGAGTTTGGCTTCCCCATTGAGAGAGAGAGAGAGAGAGAGAGAGAGAGAGAGAGAGAGAGAGAGAGAGAGAGAGAGAGAGAGAGAGAGAGAGAGCACCTGGAGCATTAGCTCAACTGGCAGGGCTCTCTGGTACTCCTATGCTGCAGGTGGGAGTTCCATTACCAGGGGGTGCTTGCATGTGCGTTAGGCTTCGGCCTCCCATTGCAACCAACAAGAAGGGGAGAAAAGAGGAAGAGCTCCTGTTGGCTGCGCAAGTAAAGCTATTAAAATGTACATGCATTTAGAAAAGCATTCTAACTCCATTAATAGTCAAGTGGTTGCAAGTGCTCAGGGTGGATCAAGAGCTCTGTATT
Source organism: Brasenia schreberi (assembly GCA_036023115.1). Taxonomy (NCBI): domain Eukaryota; kingdom Viridiplantae; phylum Streptophyta; class Magnoliopsida; order Nymphaeales; family Cabombaceae; genus Brasenia; species Brasenia schreberi. The sequence goes on along the minus strand of JAYKKT010000091.1, from coordinate 42,259,674 downwards.
GGAGTCAAGTTTGCAGTAAAAAACCAATCTTAAACTTAAATGAGAAAGAAATCCATTTTCCAAAGAAATTACACAAAATTTGTGCTTTTAAGTATTATCCGATGAATAGGAAACGATTCGATTGCATCAAGCCATGTAATTCTGATAGTCATGAAACCAAATTGCTTAATTATATACGGCTAACCAGAATAATTTCCTTCATAATCATGGATACATCCAAGCAAGCCGAGATGTTTCAAATTTCAAGCTAATGTGTTCCGAATTAAATCATTGTAAGCCATCCATTCGATAATTACGATCTTATCAGGTTTAATCTCATCAACCGCCATAGTCTTTCTAACGATAAATCATAAAGTTGCCGTCAAGAACAAAACTAGATTGAAATTATTTATAAAGCCAAAGCCAGATCAATATGAAATTATTTGCCGTCAAGAACGCCATCATATTCAATTAATGTTTCTGCTGATCCTCGATATATGTAGTTCTAGATTTAACCCATAACACGTTTACTTGCTATTTATCTTTTGATGTTCTTGAGAGAGAGAGAGAGAGAGAGAGAGAGATTCATGGGCAATGCAGTAGCCACAGAGAGACCTCTTCTGACGTCGGAGTTAGGATATTTTCCGGCCCACTGGTCGGTGAGGTAAGTTGAATGGCCCACGGTTATACTATGGGCCTTTTTGGGTGAGATAAAAGCTCATCTAATGCACCAAGAGCGGTAGCTCAAACGGCCCAAAGGGTGGATGCGCGTTAGGCTTCAGCCTCTAACTGAAAAAAAGTGCTCATCTAATAGCCCACGATTCTAAACCGTGGGTCTTTGTGAGCGAGGAGAAGCTCACCAAGTTCTGCTCACCTCACCTGATCTGCTGCTGCTTTTTAATTAATCAAATCAGTGAAAGAATAGTATCTGGCAGGCCGATTCTGGCCTTCTTTTTTCAATTTTTGCTTTGGAAATGTTTGTTTTGAATTCGTTTAGAAATTATTCAAACATTTGGTTGCTATTTTCCTCAATTTCAGATGACCTAATGCTCTGAGTGCTGAACGATACTTATTATTTACACCACTAATATGGAATCCACTTCCTACCAAAACCAAGCTTTTCCACTATACTAAATGGGCTGATTTATATGGATCTTTTTGTTGTCATTGAGCTCGATGTCGTGTCATATTCGAAAAACAAGCAAAATGAACCAATCTTAAGCTTTTCATGGCTCGTCTTTGTTCACAAAACTTACGTAAACTCAGTGGCAGATCTACATTGAGGCGAGGTGAGGCGGCCGCCTCACATGAAATTCCACTACACTAAAGATTGAGCTCGATGTCGTGTCATATTGTGTCATATTCGAAAAACAAGCAAAATGAACCAATCTTAAGCTTTCATGGCTCGTCTTTGTTCACAAAACTTAGTGGCAGATCTACATTGAGGCAAGGTGAGGCAGCCGCCTCCCATGAAATTCCACTGCCCTGAAGGGGCTCATCTAGTCGAACAGGCAGTTCGACTCACCCTATGAAAAATTCCGGCCACCACACAAGCATTGAAGAAACTGTTTGATCCATGAAAAAATGTGCAGTCACTAAGCTTGCACAATTTCCAGAACATTCAAATCTCGTTGTGGCTTGTCTTGTTCACTCGTTGAAGTTATGTTTAGTACACATACCAAAGATAAACTTAAAGCACTTAAACTTTAAAATCAGGAGGAAAAAGTCGTAGTGCATGTCTTCCTTTTCTCTCACCTACAAGGACGCTGAGAAAATAGAATCTGTCCCCATCAAGGGTCGGATCACTTCAAAGGGGAATTTAACGGTAAAAGGGGAAAGAGAAAAGAGTTGGCTCTCCTTTTCTCTCTCGTGCATCATCTAAAGAAGGCTACTTTTGAGTTTTGATTTTATAAAGAGACGTGCATGAAACGATATAACTTTCGAATCTCGTTGTGGCCTGTCTTGTTCACTCGTTGAAGTTATGTTTAGGACACATACCAAAGATAAACTTAAAGCACTTAAACTTTAAAATCAGGGGGAAAAAGTCGTAGTGCATCTGTCTTCCTTTTCTCTCACCTACAAGGACGCTGAGAAAATAGAATCTGTCCCCATCAAGGGTCGGATCACTTCAAAGGGGAATTTAACGGTAAAAAGGGAAAGAGAAAATGCTCTCCTTTCTCTCACGTGCATCATCTAAAGGAGGCTACTTTTGAGTTTTGATTTTATAAAGAGACGTGCATGAAACGATATAACTTCTTATTTACAAATAAGAAGCTAGCTCAAACCAATAACAAAATGTCGATAATTCATTCACGTGGAGATCTTTAAGGAAAAAAGAAATAATATCAAGTGAATTTAATGTACCTGTTAAAAAATTTTGAGATATTTTTTTATTTTGAAATTTAAATTTCAAAAGATGATCATCAAGATATTTGAGAATGTTTAAGCATTGGTGAATGTGTGCATGAATTAATCTCTCTCTATAATGCCCCCCCCACACACGAAAAAGAAGAAGGAAAGGGGCCAAATTAATCAAATAAGGCACGGACTTTTGATATTATATCAAAGAAATATCATTCACACACACACACACACAACACAGAGTCAACCATGGTTCTCTCCATTGCCGAAAGAAGGCAAAGAACAAGTAGCTGGTGAGAGTTCAGGGAAGCCGGAGCAGACGGCGAAGGCTATCTGTAGCGCCCAGATCGACCCGGCTTCCACCAGCAGCAGCAGCTTCAGTTCTGCAGTTCTCCTTCTGCTTCAGTGAAAATTTCGGCAGAGGCAGGCTGCTTGGAGGCGGCGAAAGTGAGAAAATGGAGCCGGATTTCTCCTCCGCACCACCCGTGGCTCTGAAGATCCCAAAAACCTTCCTAGGGAGATTACTGGGATCAGGACCCAATGGGCTGGATGATATAATCAGCATGTCTGATTTCTTCGCTTCATCTGTCTTCCCTTTGAGCAGTTCCAGTGAGCTCCCGGAATTTCTTGCTGTTTTCGGATTCTTCGCCTTGATAATGGGCGAAAGCTGAAACGAACTCGAACTCAAGTTGGGGGAGAGATTGGAAGGAAGAGGCAGCAATGGTGGTTTCTGTGAAGGCACCAAAAGGATGGAAGGGGAGGACTTGAGCAAATCACCATCGCGCGTACTGGCATTTTTAGTAGGAAGCTTTTTACTGTGACTTTGAAGGCTCCCGGAATCTATTTTCTTCCTCTTGGGTTTCACTTTCTTGGAAGAGTTGGAGTTTCTGATGCTTCTATGAGACGGAGTAGCTCCGTCAGAATGGAGTAGCAATCCCTCCATTGAAATTGCCCTTCTGTTTTCTTTCTTTTCCAACTTTCAGATACCTATCCTATTGACAAAGCAACTAAGAGATACAGAAATCTCTCAGCTTATTTACAATAATGAGAAGAAGTACTCGATTTCCTTAAAAAGTTGGAAACGAGACGAGTCCCAGAAAGGAAAAGTGCAGAAGGATCAATAGAAATTAGCAAGGGAGAAACGTTAACGAAGAGGGTTATCGATTTCTCTCAGTTTCTTCCACACATCATCATTGACAAGGCGGATATCATTCATTTGAATCCATTACAGCACACCAGGAAAGACGAATACCTTACAAAGAAAAACGAGGTCTACTAGACGAAAGAATTGACTTAGAGTGACCAGAATAAAACTCAAGAAATAGTTATACTGCTTAAGGTTTTGATGAAGATTAAACACATATCTCAGAAATGGGATCTATCAAAATAACAACAGAAAGTGAATAACAAAACTTAAAGCGTATCAGAAGTATGAAACAAGAAAGGGGGATTGAAAAAAAAAGTTTTTGAATACCGACAAAATTTCGGGAAACAATTTGTACACAGGCTTGGAACCATGAAGAGACCAGAAAGACAAAGCTATCTCAGACCGTAAGATGAGAGAAAATCTAGATCTATCTCGACAAAATCCCGACCAAAGTAACTTAAATAAAAAACCTAGCCAATAAAATCCCCCACCTCATTTCCCTACAATCAAATCCTAACCAAAATTCTCTTTCCAAAAATCATTAACCTCATGAATCTCATAACTATTTACCAGGATATCTTCATCCAATCTATCGCCAAAAGAGATAATCGGTCAAAATTATGCTGAAATCCAACCAAAGCCCCGCTCAACTTCAAATAGCTTCCTTCTACGTAGAGACTGGCAGAAAATCTCGATCCAGCAAGACAAATTAAGAAAGAGAAACGACGCTAAGAACGAAAATCGTCCACATACAATATAGGATTAGAAATTATCTCAAATCACAGCTTGTGTGCCGTTAAACCTAAGCAAAAGAAACTCATCACCGTCATTATCATCGTCTCAGAGAGAGAAGGGTTAGGTTAGAGTTCGGAAGAACGAATTAAGGAAGAAGCGTCCCTTCTTTATAACACCCGCATCTCAGCGGCAGCTTCCAGTCCCTTTCCTCTTTCCCTTTTTTAAAAGAAAAGAAAAATATTTTGCCGACCATTGTAACAGTACGCAACTCTAGACCTTCATAACTGAAGGTCGGCGACCGACAAATCCCTCTTCACCGTCCATCTTCCATTAGTGAACGTTGCATGAACCACGTCCGTCCATCTCGGTCCACTTGCTTCTCGCTGTGGGAACCAACGGGAGAACGACGTGGCGCCGACTGTAACCACACGATTCCTTTCGACATGGACGTCTCTGGTTAAATTTTCAATGACGAAAACACCCTCCACTTTCTGGGGTGCGGGATGAAGGAAGTAACGGGTTTATAAGTAATTCACTTCCTTCAACGTTCAGAATCTCCCGTAATGCAATGGTGGCATTCTGTTTTGAATCCAAAAGGAAAAAACAACGCAAAAAAGGAAAAAAGTGGAAGCAAGCGTCACATGGACACGTCGGTTGGAACGGTGTCCTGCCTCTTGTGATAGGCGATTTACCGGATAATAAGGACGTACCTCACTTTGTCTTTACGTGTCATGGTTAATTAGTGATATTTTCTTTTTGGTTTTTATTACTCGTCAACTAAGCTTTTGGTTGTGTTGAGAAAACCTTTTTATTAAATGCAATAATGAAAACCTTGAATTTATAGTATGCCTTGAAATTTTGTATAGTCGAGTCATCACTGTGTCTAATGCATCGACACGAATAGCACGTAGACTAAGAGTTGAGTGTACTTGCCTGCACTTGGATTTGGCCTCTTTTGTCTTACCAAAAAAAATTCCAACCCAAATAAGACACGAAATTCTCCGTGTCACATAAACGATATCTACGTTGTGCTATTGAGGCGTCGGTCTAGCTTAAACTCGATATAAATAATAACAACCACAACTACGTCTTTTTATATATTAGAAGAAGTCGGCTACATGAATTCTTAGTTTCTATAAACTGGAGATCATATGTCATACTAATCGTTAATTATCCAAAACTCAATCAATTAGAGAAAAACGGCAGTACAGTTTTCAAATCAACGGCTTCAGTTTAACCAAATCGTATTTACCTAATGGGGATTCATTCTCGGTTTTTCAGCGTGACATCTTCTTTGTTCAAACCCTAGCGTTAATAAATCCCATAAAATCGTATTTACCTAATGGGATTCATTCTTGCATTCGAAAATGTGCTTTTGAACTCAAATTGTGTTGATAGCATGATACAACACATATATAATATATGTGGGTGTGTGGTAAATTTATAATGTCTTTCGGTGTAAAATCTTGCATAAACATTTTCATCATTTGATTGACACGATGAGCGGTGAAGATTTGATTTAAAGTATTGCTGTATTTTTATAATTTATACTATATACGTTAAATACTTTTATGTGATGAAAATATTTGCATAAAATGATGTCCTGATGAAATATGTTCAATTGAATATGATACTTAATCCTCTATTTTGCAAAATGCTTCAACTACTAATTACCATCCTTTACCATCTTCTATGGATCCTCCACAACCGGTGGTTGAAATGATAAAACATTGCCAAATGGGGATTGGTGCATAGTACGACCTCATATATATATATATATATATATATATATATATATATATATATATATATATATATATATATATATATATATATATATATATATATATATAGGGATTGCGAGAATAGTTAGATGGAAATGATTTAATCTTGTTGGATTAGCTCTCTCATAGTTGTGATGGGAGTGCTCGTGAGAAAAATGTGGTTCTTCTTGTCTATTGGACTGCTGAAGTCACTGGCACTAGTTGTTTTAAGAACGGATTTGGAATATGCCATAATGAGTTTAACTGAGCTTGAAATTATTAGAAAAACTTTTTCGGGCACACTTTTTTCATTTTATAAATAGACAGCTTCAAAAATTGATCGTGAAAATATTACTATATTATTGAGGGTTTTCATGTTAAACATTAGTAGTGTTATTATTATTATTATTATTATTATTATATGGCAAGAATAAGTTGATTGCACGTCCAACCCAAGCGTCTGCTGGAGAAATTTGGTATTTAATCGATGTTAGCTGCATTCAAAATAATTCTACCTCTTGACCCAGAGCATTAGCTCAATGGCAGGGCACTCTAGTGCCATTGCAGCTGGTGAGGAGTTCGACTCTCAAAGGGTGCATGTGTAGGTGTATCTACTAGGCTTTAGCCTCCTCTTGTCAACAACAACAACAACTAAGCCTTTTCCTAACAAAAAAAAAAACTCTTGGCTTAAAGCTTGGAATGCCACCACATTGAAGGTCTAGAGTTCAATGCTCTCGTAGGTTGGGTACAGCATGCACAAAGGGTGGCATTAGGAGGGGTTGCAAATCGTGTTGGTGGGTTGGGTGACTCTGGGTTCAGGTCAAAAGTAGGTCAACTCAGACCCTATCTATTTTTCTTGGGGTCATACTCTTTAAACCAAACCCAACCTGGTCAGGGTTGGGGGGTTTCCAGGTCAATCCGATTGTGACCCAATATGTATTGTACATGTAATATACATAAATATACAGATGAAACTTTGGTCCAGAATTTACCCACCTAGGAAAATGTTATAACTTTGCCGACGAAGACAGAAATGCCCAGTTCCAGGAAAAAAACTTAAAAAAGAATTGGACCGACACCGGCATTTTGAACCGCCGGTCCGGTTCTAGTTTAATCCCGGGTACAGGTACAGCTTCAAGCCGGTTTTTCGATACTGATAGTAGCGGATTTAGGGACCGTCTTGGTTCTGGTTTGAATCGGCGGGCCGGATCTGAATCAGCCATGTTTAAACAAAGATGTTCATGGAAAATGGTGGTTCTCAGCCAACCAGAAGATGAGTTGACGGGAGTTAATTTGATTGACCCAAAATCAGATTAAGTAATATTTGACTAGCCTTAAAAGTTTAACCATGTCATATTAAATTGAACCCACCTAAGTATTGAAAGATCTAAGGTCTTATAATACTAATTTCACCTACATTAATCTTACTTAAGCAATACTTTATTATATATAAGATGTGTCTGGCTCGAACGTTACGAAAGAAGCCAATGGACCGCAATGCGAGGCATATTAGATCGTGTATTTTAAGTGGATAATCTGTATTTGCTGAAGAAGGGAATGAGTTTAATGATAGATTATTCATATTTAAGCATATGTTTATTGTATTCTATTACATAGATTCCCAGGAATTGGATGTTTCAGATGGAAGAAAATTGTATTCAAAGACGAGTCTCGAAAGGATAGGAAAAGGATTCATGGGTGAGAAAAGTTGTACTTATTGGTGTTGATCCAAATCCAAAGTTAGGAATGGAAATCAATGGAATACAATCAAATCGAGATTAAAAGATTAAAGAGCAAGTACCAAAAACACCGAGAAACCTTTTCCTATTCAAACAGGTCCAGTGAAATTTAGCTGCTTGTTATATTCTTGCCATCGGCGAGCCTCGGACCAAGGATCAGGGTCACATTAGCTAGCTGATAAACTTGCATAAGGAACTCAGAGGTGTCTTTATCAGAGCTGGTGAATGGACCTAGCAGCTCATAGTTCGGCTCGGTCTTGCTTGTGCCTGGCCGGTTCATGTCTTATCCATAAAATTGCCCAAGCTGAATATAACATGGAATGTTCAGACCAGTTTAATTCGCGGAAGCCCATTAGAAGACACATCTTAAATTTTTACCTTAATTGATAAATACTTCCGACAAAAATGTTTATGACAGAAATTAAGATGTTGAGATGAATGATTGATTAAACCATAAAAGACATTATACATAATGAGGTTATTAAAACAATTGGAAGTGACATCAATAGATGATAAAATGAGAAAAAATCGTTAAGATGGTTTGAACACTTAGAAAAATTATCAAAAGAAATTCTACTAAAAAGTATGAGAAATTATATTATAAAAATATTAAAAGAGTCAGAAAAAAAAACACAATACTAGTACTGGAAGAAAGCAACATTGAATGGTATAACTTACGTTAACTTATAGCATGACACATGATCGGATTCGATGGAAACAAAGAATTGATGCAGCTGAACCCATCTAGTATATGAAAAAACTTAGTTGATGTCGTAATTATAAATGCTCCCAAGATCAATTTATAGGGCAACTATGGTGAATAAAAAGGTCAATTTTTCTCTTTAAATTTTTCATGTAGAAATACTTTAGATAAATGATGAATAAACCTCTCTCTTAACCCCGTTGAGCTTCTCTCATACAAGGATGGTGAGCCATTTGTGACTCGACTAGTGGTTAGCACGACTCTTTCATTTAAAAAAAAAGAGCCGAGCAATGAGCAAGAGCTGTTTTGTTCATTTGGCTGGTTCGTTAGCCCAAATCCAAGCCAAACTCACATCTTTGTCATATATTTATAAAGATACATGATCCACATAATAAAAGACAAACACAAGATAAATTATTGATTGATGCAAGAACTATGAAATATTATATTAATCAAGCGTAAATAATGAACCTAAAAGCCTCCACTAAATGATAAACACCAAATTCTTTCATGTAAATTAATCCCCATTGGAGATAGGCCCCTTCCCCTAATCACAAAGGTTAATAGTTAATCAATTTTAAATGGGATAAATAAAGTTTTATAAATGAGTTTACTCAAATGAGCCAGTTCATCCAAAAGGACCAACTCCAAGGAGTGTGGAACGGTAAGAATGAACAGTTCATCCACAAAATCTATTACAAGTTCCTTTAGAATTTGCATTACAACCTTCGCTGAGAAGCTGCTCTGGGATGATTCAAGGTCCAACAAGGTTCTTCTTTCGGGTTCGATTCTGATTCGACGAGCAAACTCAACGATCATCATGTTCTTCGCACCCTCTAGTTGATCTCCAACAAGGTTACCGTATTTATACAAAATACGGTAACAACACGAGAGAAAAAGAGGTGCTTGAAACATCGCACAAAGCTCATGATTTCAGTTCTTGTATCTCACCTCTCTCATGATATCAACATATTTGACTCAAATTGAGCCAATGAAACCATAATTCAATGTTAACAATGGGTATGCTTTGATGCACAATGGTATCCGTAAACACTAAAATTCGAGGTCCGAATTTCTTGAAATTATGAATCAAACACACCCCTAAAGACTGACACATTCCAAGCCAGGAATTGGCTCAACGTACCCCGACGACGGTCCGAGACAACCAGGTCTTGGAGTGGAGGAGACTGTATGAGGCTGGTTTCATTTGTTTGTATCTAGCACTGGACCCAAACTAGGTGCAGTCCATTGCTTCGCTTTTGCATTCAACCATGTGATATACACAGTGTTGGGTACATCCAAAACTTACCTGAAATAAAAACTACAAGATAGAAGGGTCTAACTTTGTGACGTTTACAGTGAGAAGATGCCTCTAAAAATGGAGCGCTCTCCCTTTTCAGTATCTTCTCGGTATGAGTTTTGGATCTTTCCTCGTCCTATGCCACAAATCTAACGAACCCTAATCCAAAAATCCAAAAAGCTAAAAAGCAACCGAGGCGGGCTACCCGAACTCTCTCAGCGCCATCAATCATTGTAGGCCCCAAAAGACTTTGGAATCAATACTCACCGCTCGATTCAATACAGCCAATGGTCATAACGCGCCATAAAAATCTCATCTAACCGATTATCCTTTTTTGAATTATTGATGCAGACATATAATATTGTAGCATCGCAAGGAATATATATATGAGATTATTTTTACTCATTGTTTTTTGTGGTATGAATAAAATTTCAAAAATTGTAAAGAGCTTTGCAAAAGGAACAAAATATATTTTTATTATATTTATGCATTCCAACAGTAATGAGTGGGCCTGTGACGGAATGAGCTGGATCCAATCATTTTCTCTCTCTCTCCATAAAAACTAGATCATGCTCATTAATATCCACCCATTTTTCCGATAGTATCAATATAGTTAATTTTTTAAAAGTTTTTCAAAATCATGAAAGACTGTTATTATATTGATGCTCTAAAAAAATAATAGTTTGACATGAGCAATATGTATATATATATATTGGATGTTATATATGTTTATGTAAATATAAGTGATTGGATGTTGCTTACCTCTACCATAATGCATTGATGACCGTCCTTTAGTTTTTATTTTGAGTTAAGTATAATAATAACATATGTATATATGTTTATGTAAATATAGGTGATTGGATGTTGCTTACCTCTACCATAATGCATTGATGATTGTCCTTTAGTTTTTATTTTGAATTAAGTATAATAATTATGTCTCTAATATTTTTTTCAAATACTTTTATAACTTTGTAGATAATACTTATGTATCCCAAAAATAAAGAATGGCTATAAAATATTTTAAGCGATTAAAAATACTTATCTCTCTATAATTTAAGAAATAAGGAAACAACAAACTTACAAGTATTAATATATATATAAAGGAAAATTGAGAGTTGCTCTATACTCACCATGTCAGATTGTACTAGATGATTTGTCATAGGATAGATGCTATTTTGTGCATTAAATGCAACGTGAGATGAATGTCTTGATCACCACAGCCTGATTAATTTATATGGATGATTACGATCATCAATGTTTAGCATGAGATGATGTGTAGCAACTCCCATTCTCTCGATGTATTAAATAAAATATAAAGATATCTTTAAGATTCAAATTGAAGGCCTGCACATCAACAAGTTATTTTTACCAATTAAGCTGTGTTAGAACACACAATAAGAGATGATATTTTAAGTACAATATGCTTAATTCAATCAAAATATGTACGAAATGTTTTTCATGCGTTCTATATCGTGTCTCAGATTCCCTATATTCCTAAACGGGAAGCGGCTGGCCGTTTCCATGCATATCATATTCCCAATTAAGTTTGATCAAGATGTTTTGGTAAGTGTCATGTGAATGTATATGTGTTTGCACACCAATATGGCTTCAAAAAGAAGTATTTCAATCTTTATAATTCATTTTCCAGTATTTTTCCATTTCAGAATCGCCACCGGTGGTGGCCTACCGGCAGAGGCACTGACAGAAGACAACTCAGGCTCGACAATTTTAGGTCCTGGGACAACTTCAGAATCACCACCAGTGGTGGCCTACCACCAAAGTGGTTCGTCGAAAATGGGAAATGAATTCGAAAAGCTAGACTGGTTGTTTCTTAGTGCGTTTCAATAATTGAGAGGTCTCCACTGGCAGCCCAAGAAGTCGTTCTCAGAAACATGGTGAATTTGAACTTAGCTATGTAAAATTCATACTCCTTTCAGATATGCATAAAACCATATCTCATAATGATTTTTGGAATATTCAATGGTTGCCAAGAAGAGGCAGACAATTGATGTACTTACTTCAATGAATCAATATTATTTTGAAAGGCACAATGAATCAATATTAGTTACCATAAAAATGAATCAATATTAGTTACCATAAAAATTATTGTATTATTGAGTTGGAAATTCCCAGTTGCGAGTTCGCCCGGTAAATGAACCGAGTTCGAGCCGTGCCCGGTTTGGCTTGGTTTATAGTTGCTGCAATGCTGAGTTGAAACTTTAGTTGTAAGCAGGGCTGGTAAATAGTCCGAGCTGACCATGGTTCAGCTTGCTCTGGTGGGTAGCATGCAAGTTTGGTTTTGTGAATCCAAAAGGAAAAAAGGCTGGCTTGTTAAGCTATAAAAGCTCAACATGAACAAAACATGTATGCTTCATCTTGACACAAATTAGCTGTTTTAGTAAAGTATATAATTTTCTGGTATATATATATATATATATACCAGACAAATATTATAATGGAATTAAATAATCAAGTTTTCAACTTAGAATTAAGTATGTGAAATAAAATTTAGACCTAATTTCCAATAAAAATAAAATTTCTGTTCAAATTATATGCAAAAAGAATTCCACTCATCCAAGTAGATTCATGTTAGGTCCGTTCATATTGGTTCGGCTCAAACAACCTGTTTGGTCCGTTTGCCTCGTTTACCCATGCTAGTTTCAAGCTGTATCGTCTTAATTTCATGATACGCATAGTTGAAACATAGCCTATATATACTAAGGATCGCATTAGGGGTTTCTTTCAACATAATACTACCACAGTATTTTTAATTATCAAATATTTACGACATTTAATTCGGTGCATTTAATTTATGAAGCCACTGAAAATCAACCTACACATCCTAAATCATGATCTACAACTTTTTTTTTTTACTACAAGAGTTTGACTTTTTCTTCACTTTGCAAGCGTACGTTATAACTAGGAGAGCAGCCTTGCGAGGGGTTGGAATCACCAGTTGTAGAAGGTTGAGAAGTACACAATCTCTCTCTCTCTCTCATATAGAACTTATATATGTTAACATACTATAATATATCTAAATAAATTTTAACGGTTCATTTTAGGTGACGAATGATTGAAATTTAAATAAAAACAAATAATATATACACTTTTATTAAGTGTATTTTATATTTTATATTTTTAAATCCAAATTTTAGTCGCTCATTGATAAGCTTTATATGAATATTCTAGCAAAGAGAGTATCATGCCTACATCAATCGAGCTTAAACATATTGAATTGTTTGACAACATTATCAACCGTTGAAATTTAAATTTCAAAAGTAAATAAATATTTTTATATTTTTTGAATGCACAATAAATTTACATTATATATTTTGCTTTTTCACTTAAATATTTCAACCATTCATGTTGATCATAATATATTTTGTTATTTTAACTTCAAAGATAAGAACGATTCATGAGATTTAACGGTTCAAATCTTTAAAAGGATTAGAACATGGATTCTACTGATTTCTCAGTCTCTCTCTCTATACGTGAAGGTCAATCATACAGCGAGAGTACCAGACAAAGAATAGGAATCAAAGGCAGGGGGGCACGGGAAACGCATGGTCATTCATAATCTCCACCGGATTAAAATATTTGATCGTGCTAATAATGACACCATTTATTGATATGTTTTCATCGCGCTTGACCTCACTAAGATCTCTCTCTCTCTCTCTCTCTCCTTCCTTCAACCTCGCCACCCGTTCCAGCGTTACCGACATCATCACGTTCCATTCTGAGACGTAAATGAGAAAGGCAAATTAGGTAACTCCTACGCCTAATCGCGAGCGAAGCGAAGGATGGTTCTCTAGCTAAGCCTTGGTCTAGAGAGAGAGAGGGAGAGAGAGAGAGATGGGATTGCTGAGTTCTTTTTTGGGTTTCACTGGATTCGGAGTTGGGATTTCGATTGGCCTCGGAATTGGATACTACATGTTTATCTTCTTCCAGTCCACTGAAGTCAAGGTACGTCTTCTACAGGTCATTTGTTGTTTGTCTCTGCACTTCATCATTTGGGTTTCCTGTTTCTTCGGGCATCATGTGTTTTGGGGAGCTGGGTGGTTCTGAATGCACCTATAGAGAAAATATGTGGCTCGAATTCGTGCATTCTTGCGAACTTTGGTGACATGTTTGTCATGGGAGTTGGGGTTGATGGGTTTTGAAGTGGTTGATCTGAACATGGAACCCTATTTTGGTGGTCAATTGTTGTACTCCTGACGACCGTGAAAAAGAAATCACTGAAATTAACTTCAGCAGGAGAATCGCGGTTGTTAAAATTAGGCTTCCGCATGAATATCATTTTCAGAGATTAATTTATGCTTATGCATTTCCTTTTGCTGATCTAGCTAAAACAAGCATATGTTCCTAATGCTGGCTTTCTGGACCTACCTTATCCTTCTTGGGTAGTGTTTTGGTTTAACTACTCTTGTGACTTTTGAAATCTGGCAGGTCATGGATTTATTTTATTTTTGAGATATAAATCTTTTCCTCTTTCCTCTTTCCTGATTTGGGGTTTCTATGATGTTAAACAAGTGCTGGAAAATGTTTCTCAAGATTGTCTATTGTTGGGTATTTTATGAGATGCATGCTGCGGAGCACATGATCATTGAGTAAGAGAGTGTAAATTAGTCACTTTCTAAGATAACAAAACGCCGAACTAACAACCTACTAGCGCCTACTGTTACAAATTTACAATAATGCATTCTTTTTGTAATTTTATGATCAAGCTTATATTGTTGTTCCCTGAGTTGAATGTGAATGTTAACTCAAGATTGAGCACCATCGCGACTAGGAGTCCATGTAGCAGACCGTACTTATTGTGGGAGAAGGTTTGTCCTTGGTTTTGATCAGTATGCTTTATGTGCCATCGCTGCCGTGTCTTTGGCTTCTTGGGCTTTGCTCTTGGAAGGAAGTTCAGTTTTTCGTATTCATGCTTCCTAGATTCAATTGCAGAATCATACATCCAATTCATCAATGGCTCAAACAGGGCTTCCACTTCCGTGTGATTAACATCTTCCATGCTGGGTTCTGTAATAATATCATCCACATTGAACTAGTGTTGTTCATATTGTATCATATCGTGTATCATTTTTGTCCACGATACGATACAACCCGTATCACACTGTGTCATTTTTAATATTAAAAAATAAAAAAAATTATAAAAATTCAGGAAAATTGACAATAATGCTAAACAATTCATAAGCTGAGTAAATATTCATCAATTTCCATTCAATTTTCAATATATAAAGCATTTTAGGCTTTAGCATTACATCCTTAGCAAAATTATAACTTTCATGATTTAAAAACGAATTACATATTATAATCACGATCAACTAAATAATCTTAATCTTCTCCTCTTTGTTCAAGATCATCACCACCTTTAGTTTCAAAATCAAAATCATCATCCCCTTACTGATATTGTTGCGCTCCTTTAAAATTAATCCATTGAATATCTTGTTCAGTTAGGAGTGTATTTGCTTAATATCTTTCATAATCTCCTCTAAAAATTGTCTAGACTTATTGGATCAAATTGGTTCTCCCTATTTAACTTTTTTAATTGCTTGTAAGAATAATAAGTAAATAATATTAACAATTAATACATTTGAAAAGTTAAAGAATAACATTAATAATTAAATAAATTAAAACATTGAATTGAATACTTAATTAGTAACTAATCCTTTATTACCTTTGTTAGAGCCTCATGTTGCAACAGATGAAAACTAGATCACCAAACCACTTATGTTCTAAATTGTTGAGCTTTTTTATGTGGATATGTTCAAAGACACTCCAATTCCTTTCACAATCAGTTGCACTAGAGGTTTGACTTAGAACTCTTATTGCAAAATCTCTCGTTTGGGCAATCACTTGTAAACCTATTCCACTAAACATTTAATAGAAAAAGACAAATATAAAGATTTATTCTAAAATAAATATAAGATTTAAAAAACTTAAAAGATAAATGATTCATATGTTTACTTGGACACATATTAATACGGTTGCGAATGACTATAGACAAGCCCATTAAGTGAAGAGTATTATCGTCGATCTCCATCTCTCAATGTATAACATTTGCTCTACTCTCTTCACGGATCAATCGTCTATGCAATCAATGATACCTTGATTAACCTCACCGTCCCTTTTAAAGCTTATAGAATACCTAAATGTTGAATTTAGGTATGCTGAATTTAGGTAGTACGCTACTTTATGAATAGGTTGATGCAACTGTTTATTCTATCTATTATCAATAATCATCCACACGGGTACATGCTCTCTCTTTCTTTCATTAAAATTGCTTCTAATAACTTCTTTAGCCCTATCCATGACTTTATAAAGATAACTCATAGATGACTTCTCCTTGTTGTCATCCAATCTCAAAACTTTGACTAAAGGACATATGATATGATCCTTAATAGCCTAACAGAGGAGTTCCAAAATGTATTTCTAAAGATTGTCTCTGAAACCTCATTGAGTTTTCTATCCTTCTATTTTGAGGCAACTCTATGAACTGCTGCTACCCATCTGAGAAAAATATTATCTTTAAGGCTGTTTTTTTTAACAATGTTTTGTACTAATAAAAATTTAGTAGCAAACCGAGTAACAACTTTACGAAGAGCTGGCTTGTTTTTGTTTAACAATGCTTTATAGTGATAAAAACTTAGTAACAAATGAGTAACAATTGTACGAAGGAGCTCTTCACCATCTGTATAATACATAATACAAAGGTATGTCTATAAATAATTTTTTGATATCTTACAACAGTCAGTTGCTGCCTTTACCTCATCCATCTCTCCAATATCCTCAAGAATGAGATCTGGACAATGGGTTACACATTATGTCCAATAAAAAGTTACATAAGTATCAACTAACTCCTTTCCAACCGCTTTATAGTTAGTTGCATTATCTGTAATTAATTGAACTACATTCTCAAGCCCAACCTCCAATATCATCTTATCAAATTCTTGTCTTAGAACCTCTGTAATATATCGCTCCTTTGACATTTCTAGAGATCTCAAAAACATAAGTCCTTTAGGACAGTAGACAAAGAAGTTTAAGAAAGTCATTCCTCACCTATGTGTTCATCCGTCTGCCATAATAATGCATCTTGTTGAAGATCAAGTTAAATCTTGATTAATTAATGTTACTATTTAGTTATAAATATATACATAAAGTCATAGGTAAGTCTGAGTCATGTATATTATGGTATTTTATAATACGGGTCCTAATGGATCAGTTCCATTAGAAACCGTAATCTAGTAGTCACTTATTAGGGGTATTATAGTTTTTCAAGTTAGATCAACCATATAAGTAGTCATTAGGGCTGCCATTAGTTTTTAATGAGAATTAGAGGGTGGCGGCAAACATTGACCGACCAACACCTCAGTGTCTTCTTCTTGTATTCAGCTTTCATCAATAAAGAAGTTTATGTTGCTGATTAATTTCAACATGGTATCAAAGCCTCTTGTGTCCGTTTAGCATCAAGCATCAAAAGAAATCAACAAAAAGAAGTCGTGGGCACAGTGAAGAACCCGGAGGACAACAAGTTCTTCTCTTTCTTGTTCTTTGAAATTGGTATTTGAGTGATTTCATTACAAAATCGTTATTAGATTCATTACCTCTCACCGTGAACATCTGCTTTCGTAATCTACAAGTGATGCACTACAACTGTTCGATGAAATGCTCAAGAGGAAGTGAGACAGTTGTTTCATTTAAAAAAATTTGATTTTTCAGCGGTCAACTTATTGGGGCAGATTTAAAGGTATTCCTTTAGTGAGATATCAATCCGAATATGGAAAGAGCAAAGATGATAGAAAGTAATGAACTCTCGTCAGACAAAAGTGAAGGTTTTCAAATCACAAATTTGAAACTTGATAACAAGAATTATTTACAATGGGACAGATCTATTGAGCTGGCTATTATAGCAAGTTGGCGATGGGATTATTTGATAGGTGATCTTCCTCGACCCCTAATTTCAGATCTTTCCTATTCTCGGTGGTGCAGAGAAAATGCCTTAATAAGTGCTTGGCTAATACAATCCATGACTCCCTCTATCGGTAGTACTTTTATGTTTTTGGACATTGCTAGGGATATCCTGCTGGCAGTTTAGGAAGCTTATGCCCAAAGAAAAAATATTGCGAAGAAATATGATCTTATAGAGAAGATTCGAAAATGCAGACAAGGAGGAGACAATGAGTAAGGTCAGTTAGTGAGTATTATGCAGAGCTCAGAGGTCTGTGGGAAAGCTCAGAGGTCTGTGAGAAGAACTACATGTGTACTCTAAGACTAAATGTTAGACTTGCACACTAGAACGGAATGAGGAGTTTTAAGAGCTTAAAGTGTTTGATCTTCTATGGGGTATATAATCAGAATATGAATCTGTAAAGAATAACATCCTCAGCAGGGAAGCACTTTCATCTTTGAGTACAATATACTCACTCCTCCTTAGAGAAGAAGATAGGAAGCTTCTTGAAAAAGAAACCAAAATTAATTCTGAGACCTTAGCATTTGTAAGGAAAAATATTTATGTTCCTCCTTTCGCTAGAGGAAGAGGAGGTTATGGCAGAGGCAGAGGTAGATCTGGACAGACAACTGAAGAGAAAGATAAGATCAGCTGCTCTCACTGTGGAAAACCACGACACACCAAGGAAACTTGCTAGGAGTTAGTTGGAAAACATACCTATTTTCCAAATAGAAACAACATAGCATACTTTATAAGTGATCAGAATGAAAAGCAGAAGACTGATGATTGCTTTTGATATTGTGCATTCTTAAATGAAGAGCATATTTAAATGAAGAAAGATCTTCAATTCCTTTTGATATTGTGCATTTTGATATTTGAGGCCTTAGTTTGACAACTTCTATGCAGGGATATAAGTATTTTGTATCATTTATTGATGATTGCACTAGGTTTACTATAATTTACCTTATGAAGACTAAAGACTAAGTGAATGAAATTCTTCTTCTATACTGTCAGTTTGTACAGACGCAATTTTAGAGTACCATTAAGATCTTTCGCAGTGATAATGGTGGAGAATTTATATCACGATCCCTTCATTCATATTTTATACACATGGCATCTTACACCAGACCTCATGCTCTCACTCTCCTCAACAGAATGGTGTAGCTGAAAGGAAGAATCGGCATATTTTAGAAGTTGCAAGGACTCTCTTAATTGGATGCAATGCACCAAAATATTATTGGGGTGAAGCAGTCTTAACATCATTTTTTCTTATAAATCGCATGCCAAGCAGATTGCTCAGTGGTAATACTCCATTTCATTCCCTATGTCCTCAGAAACAATTTCATTTATTACCAAGAATTTTTGGCTGTACATGTTTTGTTCATGTTTATCAAGGTGCCAGAGATAAACTTGATGCAAGATCAATCAAGTGCATATTCTTGGGATATTCGACTACTCAAAAAGGTTATAAGTGTTATGATCCTTTCAAAAAGAGAATTTATGTTACAATGGATGTCACCTTTCATGAAGCCATTCCATTTTATGGAGTGTAGGAAGAACCTTCATCAGAAATACAGTCTACTCAAGTAATCCCACTTCCTCTAGTTGAAATTACATTTACTCATGAAAATGCAGGTGAATGACAAGTATATAACAAAGGAAACCGAGGGATTGTCTTTCCAGATCAGGGTGTCACCTGAGATCAAAATTTCCAAAGTGAATCAGATTCACCTCCTCTTCAGCTAACCTCTCATAATTCAGATATCAAAATGGATGATTTACCTATTGCAATTAGAAAAAGGAAGCTTGCAGTTGCAAAATATGCATTGGACAAAATGATATTATTCTCTCATTATCCTAGGGAATATCAACTATTTGTGATGAATACAGAGAATACTTTTGTACCAAGAGAATACAGAGGCTAAAGTACATCCAAAATGGAAAGCGACCATGGAAGAGGAAATTTCAGCTTTAGTACGAAATCATACATGGGAATTGACAGATCTACCATAAAAAAGGAAGTCTGTAGGATGTAAGTGGGTATTCTCAGTCAAATATAAGGCAGATGGGAATATAGAAAGATATAAGGCAAGATTAGTTGCAAAAGGATATAGTCAGTCCTATGATATAAATTACACAGAGACATTTGCTTCGGTAGCCAATATGAACACCATCAGAATCTTGTTAAGCTTGGCAGTTAATAAAAGATGAGAATTATGGCAGCTGGACATGGACAATGCATTCCTTCAGGGTGAACTTAGGGAAGACATTTATATGGACTTGCCACCAGGATACTTTAATGTGAACGAACATGGAAAAGTGTGCAAACTAAAGAAATCAATTTATGGATTAAACAATCCCCATGGACATGGTTTGAGAAATTTAGTGATGGAATTCGGACTCTGGGGTTTAAAGAATGCAGGAGCGATCGTACACTATTCATTAAGCAAGGCCAAAGAACAATTATGTTACTAGTGTACGTTGATGATATCATTATTAAAGGAGATGACACACCAGGTATTGGTGAGCTAAAGAAACAACTCAATATTTTATTTGACAAGATTTGGAAAGATTAAATTACTTTCTCGGTATAGAGGTGATTAATAACAACAATGCATTATTCTTGAGTCAAAGAAAATATATTCTGGACTTGTTGAAGGAAACAAAAATGGAAGACTGTCGTGTATGCTCAATTCCTATGGAGTCTCCCAAGGATGATAATAATAATAATGCAGAACCAACAACAACAACAACTAAGCCTTTTCCCATACTAGACGGGGTCGGCTACATGGATTCTTTGTTTCCACAGATCCCTATCGTGTGCCATGTTAGCAGTTAACTCCCAATAAGCTAGATCATTCTTTATTGTTTCTTTCCAACACTTTTGTGGTCGTCCTCTACCTCTTTTAATACTTTCCAAATTTAGTTTTTCTAACCTTCTTACAGGTTCTTCTTTTGATCTTCTTTCTATATGTCCAAACCATCTTAAACGATGTTCTCTCATTTTATCCTCTAT
Source organism: Brasenia schreberi (assembly GCA_036023115.1). Lineage (NCBI taxonomy): Eukaryota > Viridiplantae > Streptophyta > Magnoliopsida > Nymphaeales > Cabombaceae > Brasenia > Brasenia schreberi. The sequence continues at coordinate 42,238,977 of JAYKKT010000091.1, read as the reverse complement.
TGGTGCCACTCCTAATTTGGCCTAATTGCTGCTCTATAATATTTACCTTTTAATTTTAATGGTATCTTTTTATCACAAAGAATACCAGATGCTTCTCTCCATTTTAACCAACCATCATTAATTCTATGTGTAACATCTCTATCAATTCTTCCATCACTTTGAAAAATTGACCCTAGGTATTTAAAACTTTCCTTTTGGGGAATGCAATGTGTGCCAATTTTAATTTCTATGTCCTCTGAAGTAGCCAAATGATCAAACTTACATTCCATATATTCTGTCTTTGTTCTACTAAGTCGGAGGCCTTTGCTTTCTAATGTTTCTCTCCATAGTTCCAATTTTCTATTAACTTTTTCCTTAGATTCCTCCACTAATACAATGTCATCTGCAAATAACATACACCAAGGTAGTGTATTTTGAATAATAATGCAGAACCATATAAGGATATTAGAAGGTACCATAAATTAGTGGGAAAGCTAATATACGTCACTATTACACGTCCTGATATCAGTTTTGCTGTTGGCTATGTGAGCAGATGGATGCATAATCCTTCCACACATCATATGAGTATAGTATTTTATATCATCACATAAAGTCTACACTAACGCATGGTTTATTGTACACGGTGAATTCATCCTTAGATGTAAAGATATATTTAGATGCTGATTGGGCAGGTTTCAAGACAGACAAAAAATCAACCACTGGGTATGTGGTATGTTTGGGAGGAAACATTGTATCTTAGAAAAGCAAGAAACAATCAGTTGTGTCAAGATCGAGTGCAGAAGCAGAATATCGTGCAATTGCTTCGGGCATGTGTGAAGGGATATGAGTTTTATCCCTCTTAACATAATTTGGCTTCAAAGTGGATACTCCGGTTACCTTTTACACTGATAGTAGAACAACTCTCCAGATTGCCTTAAATCCTGTTTTTCATGAACGAACGAAGCATATTGAGATAGATTGTCACTTCATCAAAGAAAAGATTACACAAGGCCAGTGTTATCCGTATCGCCACGATACGATATCGTATCGTACGATACGATATCGTATCGTACGATACGGGCGATATGCCCATAATTTTTTTTTCAATTTTTTTGGCAGGTTTCTAGCCTCTCTTCACTTCCCTATGCTTGTAATTTGGGTTTATAATTTTATTTATTGAATAAGAATAATTTATGAACAAATAAAAATTATGATAAAATCATTTCCCTTTTTGTTGCCAACTTTTAGGTATATTTCTGGTAGCAGTTTCTAATTTCATGAGATCGCAAACAATTAAAAACATTTTGTTGTATCGATTCATTGAGTGGGCATTTCACAACTTCACTATTTTTGGGTTCACCTTACGTGACTTCCATTGAGTTGAATATGATCAATGTGTGTAAGGCTTAACTCAGTCTGTGAAGTAAGAAATGAAGCTCAAGCATTAGTTAAAAAGCTAGTCTCTAGTAAGAGGAAAAGGGATATCATCAAGTAATAATATCACATCACTGATTGGTCATAGAGCCAATAATCAAAGAAATTGAGCTCATTGTTTTGCTCACATATGAAAATTAGCAAATATGACAACTACATGTACAAATATAATAGTTTGTTAATTTTGATATATTAGATGAGTGGATTATGGAAGATAACGAATAAAATGCACTCCTAACCGAAGAAGACATTGCATGAATTAACTTGAAGTGCAACAACATCACAAAGGAGATGAAGATTTTCATGTTAAAGCAGAAGGTGATGAGAAACTTTGAATCTTTATCAAGTAGAAGATGAAGATTATTTAGTTAATGATCCTCGTACAAATTTACAATATGTAAAATGTAAATGTATTTCATTTTTTGCTTCAAAATATGTAATTTTGGATGAAATTGTTCAATGTTGAATGTTCAATATGTGCTAAAATTTGCATTATATGAATTTAAAGCAATTATCAGATTTTTTCAGTTTTTTTTTCGGATTTTTACTAATTTTCTTGATTTTTTAAATACATTTTGTATTATTTTAATATTAAAGTACGATAAGATACGATATGATATACCCGTATCGTGGAGCCCAACGATACGCGATACGATACGCGTCAGACAACACTGCATAAGGCATCTTCAATCTAATTCAACTTGAGGGGGCGTGTTGAAGATCAAGTTAAATCTTGATTAATTAGTGTTACTATTTAGTTATAAATGTATACATGGAGTCATAGGTAAGTCTGAGTCATGTATATTATGGTATTTTATAATACGGGTCCTAATGGATCAGATTCAAGATTCAACCGTAATCCAGTAGTCACTAGGGGTATTATAGTTTTTCAAGTTAGATCAGCCATGTAAGTAGTCATTAAGGCTGCCATTAGTTTTTAACGAGAATTAGAGGGTGGCGGCAAGCATTGGCCGACCAACACCTCAGAATCTTCTTATTGTATTCAGCTTTCATCAATAAAGAAGTTTATGTTGCTGATTAGTTTTAACGCATCATGCCTCCTTCCATGACTCAAAGTCGAACAATACTCATTGGACTTCAAGAAAATCTTATCTAATAGTTTTCCTCTCAACTTTTGATAAAATAACATCTTATACCTTGGACAAATGTTAATAATGGCATTTGCCCTTGCTTGAAAATGAAAAGAATTTACTGCATGAAATGGAATTCATGCATCATAAAACCATTTTCCTACTGCAAGGTTTGCCTGCTCATGCAATTGCTTTAAAGCCATAACAACACGAATTCCAGGTTGACCATAAGACGCAGTACTAAGAGAAAAGAATGACTATATGCTAGATCATCATCCACTTCCTCAATCATCTCTATATCTTCTTTTTGTTGTCGCCTATCAACTATATTCTCAATATCTGTTGACATTATCATTTAATGGTTTCTAGAACTCTCCTAACTTTGCCCGTGCAAGGAGCAATCTCTTTAGTCTCTATTAGGTGATGATTCAAATGAGAAATTCCATCACTAATCACCTTTTCACAAAAAACATATGATTTTCAATCTGTTTCCCTCAACTGCAATACCTCACTGTCATGCCGGATCATCAGACCGAGATTAGGAGCCCCTAACACCCCTTCCTACAATATTAATTTTAACACTTCAATCTTAATAAACCTAAAAATAAAAGAACTTCATAAATCCCCAATCTTCACTTCATAAACCACTAAAGCACTCCAATAAACTAATAGAGTGTCTCCCACTTCACAATACAACGAAAGGATATTCATGCATTTCATATAGTGCCTTTTAAAAAAGAAAAAACAAATAACACAAGAAAATACTAAATATACAGAGAAAAAACAAAAAAACGCTATACCAAAACCATGGGATTGTCAATGTTGTCACTGTCGGAGTGATGGTGGTGTCGACCCTTAAAACTGTTAGAAGTGTCTCACCTTAGCTGAAAGTCGCCTTGGAGCAGCTCAAAGATGCAAACGGAAGCTACAAACCCTGTAGAAATATGAGGTTCTATTCGATCAACAAGCTTTATAAAAGGCTTAAGGCATATCACTCGTATCGTACGATAATGTATCAATACATTATCGAGGTCCATGATGCATATCCAGATAACACTGCATTGAACCCTTTAATCAGTCTCAACAAACAATTTTAGTCTATGGACGTTAACTACGAGATATAATAGAAAGAAATAAAAGACAACCACTTTTGTGTCTATGCATGTATATGCATGGTCATCGAGAGATCATACTTGCACAATATCCTAACCGAAGACATTTTTGCAGATATCAACAGCTCCGTTCTAATATGAGATTTATGTGCGGATGTGTCTCGCCTAAAAAAGGTGAGGCTAGAGAATATAGAGTTAAAACCTGATCTTTGTCCACAAGAACCACCCGAACACCTTCACCAAAATCATCCCTAAGAGAAGTCCTTACACCAATACGATATTCCATCTTCATAACTCCACATAACTAAAAGAACAAAAAAGGATAAAAGAAGATTTATGAGATATTAAGAACAAAAGTATGATGATTGTAACGAAAATGTAGATACAATAACAACTGCAACAACTAAGCCTTTTTCCATACTAGATGGGGTCGGCTATGTGGATTCTTTGTTTCCACATAGCCCTATTATAATTTGTAGAATCCATGGTAGATAAGTCAGAGAAAGTTTTACGCTGGCTGTTGGAAGCTTAACGCAATCCTCCTTTATCTGGGCTTGGGACCTACCATACAAGGGTGATCCCTTACATGGGTGGAGTTACGAAAATACATATACAACAACAACTACAACAACAACTAAGCCTTTTCCCATACTAGGCGGGGTTGACTACATGGATTCTTTGTTTCCACATATCCCTATCGTGTGCCATGTTAGCAGTTAACTCCCAATAAGCTAGATCATTCTTTATTGTTTCTTTCCAACACTTTTGTGGTCGTTCTCTACCTCTTTTAATATTTTCCAAATTTAGTTTTTCTAACCTTCTTACCAGTTCTTCTTTTGATCTTCTTTCTATATGTCCAAACAATCTTAAACGACGTTCTCATTTTATCCTCTATTGGTGCCACTCCTAATTTGTTTCTAATAACCTCATTATGTATACGGTCTTTTCTTGTATGACCACTCATAAATCTCAATATCTTCATTTCTCTTACAAACATCTTTTGTACATGTTGATGATTAATTGCCCAACACTCACAACCATAAAACATGGAAGGCCTAATTGCTTCTCTATAATATTTACCTTTTAATTTTAATGGTATCTTCTTATCACAAAGAATACCTTATGCTCCTTTCCATTTTAACCAACCAGCATTAATTCTATGTGTAGCATCTCCATCAATTCTTCGATCACTCTGAAAAATTGACCCTAGGTATTTAAAACTTTCCTTTTGGGGAATGCAATGTGTGCCAATTTTAATTTCTATGTCCTCTGAAGTAGCCAAATGATCAGACTTACATTCCATATATTCTGTCTTTGTTCTACTAAGTCGGAGGCCTTTGCTTTCTAATGTTTCTCTCCATAGTTCCAATTTTCTATTAACTTTTTCCTTAGACTTCTCCACTAATACAATGTCATCAGCAAATAACATACACCAAGGTACTTCATCTTGAATATGTTTTGTTAACTCATCCATCACCATTATAAATAAGTATGGACTTAAAGTTGATCCTTGATGTTACCCAATATTAACTTCAAAGAAGTCCGTCGTTCCTTCATGAGTCCTCACACATATTTTTGCACCATCATACATGTCTCTTATAAGGTTAATATATGTCAATGGGATGTCTCTTTTTTCCAAAGTTCTCCAAAGAACCTCCCTCGATACCCTATCATAAGTTTTTTCTAGATCAATAAATATCATGTGAAGGTCTTTCTTTTTTGCTCTAAAATGTTCCATAAGACGTCTCAAAAGGTGAATCGCTTCAATAGTAGATCTATCTGGCATGAATCCAAATTGGTTCTCTGTTGTACTTGATACTTGTCTTAACCTACGTTCGATAATTCTTTCCCATAATTTCATAGTATGACTCATTAACTTGATACCTCGATAATTCACACAATTTTGAATGTCTCTCTTGTTTTTATATATGGGTGTAAGTGTACTTGCTCTCCATTCCTCGGGCATCTTTTGGTTTTTCCATATTTCATTAAATAGTCTTGTGAGCCAAGTGATTCCTATTTCTCCTAGTATTTTCCAAACTTCTATAGGAATATTATCTGGTCCTACCGATTTACCACCCTTCATATGTTTAAGATCCTCTTTGACTTCATTCTTTTGAATACGTCGGTAGAAATTATGGTTTATATACTTTTCTGACTTTGTTAAATCTCCTAAACTAATACTAACATCTTTATTTTCATTAAAATGATTATAAAAATAGTTTTTCCATCTATTTCTTATATCATCATTTGCCACTAGAATTTTTTCATCCTCGTCTATTATGCATCTAACATAATTAAAATCTTTAGTTTTCTTATCTCTAGCCCTAGCTATCTTAAAAATATCTCTTTCACCCTCTTTTGAGTTGAGTTTTTTATATAAGTCCTCCCAAATCATCTCTTTCACCCTCTTTTGAGTTGAGTTTTTTATATAAGTCCTCCCAAATCTTAGCTTTTGCTTTACTAACGGCCTTTTTCGCTTCTTTCTTTGCTTTCTTATAAGCTTCTAAAGTTTCACTAGTTTTCTTAGCATAATGTAATTTGCAACATGCCCTCTTTGCCTTGATTTTATTTTGTACTACTTCACTCCACCACCAAGCTTCTTTTTGTGCCGGTACACCTCCCTTAGATACCCCTAACACATCTTTCGCCACTTTCCTAATATGTATAACCATATTGTTCCACATATAACAGGGTGTGCCAACATAATTCCAAACATCTCCTTGAAGGACTTTCTGTTTAAATATATCTTCTTTCTCGCTTTTGAGGTTCTACCATTTAGTCCGAATAGCTCGATGCACTCTTTTCTTCTTTGTCCAATTTTTTTTTGTAAATCGATAACTAAAAGTCGATGTTGGGTGGTTAAGCTTTCTCCTGGAATTACCTTACAATCTTTACAACACGCTCTATCTTTTTTTCTACAAATAAAGTAATCAATTTGTGTTTGTGATAAGCCACTCTTATAAGTAATTAAATGTTCATCTCGTTTTTTGAAGATTGTATTGACTATAAAGAGATCAAATGCCATAGCAAAATTTAAAATCTCCCTACCTTCCTCGTTTATATCCCCAAAACCAAAGTTTCCATGAATCCCTTGATATCCTAATGCCTCTTTACCGACATGTCCATTTAAATCTCCTCCTAAACAAATCATCTCCCTTTGTGGAATCTTTTGAAACACCTTATCTAACTCTTTCCAAAAAATTGTCTTTATACTATCTTCTAGTCCTACTTGGGGTGTATAATTACAAACTATATTCAAAACCTCTGCTCCTAACACTAATTTCAACATCATGATTCGGTCACCATATCGTTGTATGTCTACTACACTCTTCTTTAAATCTTTATTTATGATAATACCAACTCCGTTTCGAGCCTTTTCTTTACGTGAGTACCATAATTTAAAACCTATATCCTCTATCTCTTTTGCTTTTTCTCCAACCCATTTTGTCTCTTGCAAACATAGAATATGAATCTTTCTCCGAATCATAGTATCTACCACCTCCATTAGCTTAGCCGATAATGTTTCGATATTTTAAGAACCAATATGAATCTTATTATCTAGGACTAACTTCCTTACCACCCGCATCCATCCATAATAAAAATGCGGAGACCCTCTCTGAATTTTTTTTACTACATTCGGGCGACAATGTAGCGGGACTAACTTCTTTACCCACACCCGTCCATAATGTGGGAACCCTCTTTGCAATTGATTCACTACATTCGGGCGAAAATGTAGTGGCCCTTGCTTACTTCTTACTGCATTCGGGCTCTGCAGCACGTCGCTAGGCGGGGACGCTCCAAAGCAATGCTCATAATTTTTGTAATCCATGTTATAAAAATCACACGAAGTTTTACGTTGGCTGTCGGAAGCTTAACACAACCCTCCTCCTTTATCCGGGCTTGGGACCGGCAATGCAAGGGTGATCCCTTACATGGGCGGGTATAGTTACGAAAATGCAGATAACTAAAAAAAATACATAAAGAAAGATGAGCTTTTGACTCACCGTAGAAAGATGATCTTCAGCATTTCCTTTTGCAGAAGCCACCTTTGAGATGTAGTTCCGAATCAAGCAAAGAGAAAAATGGAGCACCTTTCCCCAATCCAATAAGTGCCTCCTTAGCCCATTCACCAACTGCAATCAAAATCATGGACCGTAACAGCAGCAATGGTCAATGTGAAAGCAACATAAATTGCCTATGTTTTCTATGGACATCTGCGAGCTTGTACAAAATAAAATGGATAAAGAAATGGCAAAACTAGTGAGCTGCATCTAACTAGGAATTCAATTAACAGAATACAATAACAACAACTACAACTAAGCCTTTTTTCATACTAGATGGGGTTGTCTACATGGATTCTTTGTTTCCACATAGCCTTATCATAATTTGTAGAATCCATGATAAATAAATTCAATTAACAGAATGTTAAAAGAAATAATTACGAGAAAAATATGGAGACAGATTCTTTTGTTAAATGAACGTTTCGAACAACAAAAGCTGCTAGGAAACGTCACCAGGATAAAAGATATGGAGACAGATTCTTGTGTTAAATGAACATTTCGAACAACAAAAGTTGCTAAGAAACTTCACCAAGATACCATTTGTATTCATGTCTGTATCTTGTCCTTAAAGATGAGTATGTAAATATGTGTCTTTGTTTAGTTTGATTGATTTTAGGCTGTGACGTCTTTGCAGGATTCCTTTCTACATCCAGGTGCTATTTCTTTTTTGTATTTTAAACCTTTTTACCTTTATACTGTTTATCTTATCTAATTTTACAAAAGATTCACCAGTATCTCTGACCTTTGGAGAGAACTTGTAATTCTATGTTAAGAATTAAGCACTCATCTTCAAAACTTGAAAGCTGAAGGGTTCTTGAAACTTATGGAATTGTGACATGATAATTTCCATTTTTTCATGATCTTTGGTTTTCCAGTAAGTGCGAAAAAGTCAATTTTGCTCTCAAGTTCATGGACATGTGATAACATTGTTTGAAGGTTGACTGGCTTAACAAGCTTATTGAATATATGTGGCCTTACCTTGACAAGGTATATATTTTTTATATATCTTAACCCTTCTCAGTTCTCAGTTTACATCTTACATCTCACTTTTACTTATCCTTTTCTGTTTGTTTGAGCATGTGCTTTATTTTCTTATTTAGGCAATATGCAAGACTGCAAAGAACATTGTCAAACCCATAATTGCCGAGCAGATCCTAAAATATAAAATTGATTCTGTTGAGTTTGAAGTGCTCACATTGGGGTCGCTGCCGCCAACTTTTCAAGGTTAGTTGATCTGGACATGATACAATCTTGGTTAAGAACCTTTTAGTTGTTTGCGCAGATAATGAAGATATTGCCGATATTGTGTAAACTGTGTTAATATCTAATTTTGACCAGGTTTCTATTGTTTGTATGGGGGTATATATATCAAAATTTATACGTAGATGTTGTGTTATGCTTTTTGGGAAAGGTAACAAACTACAAATTGATTGGGTGATGTTAGAAAGAGCAACATAGCATCTTGAAGAATACATCGAATCTTCAGATATGGCTCATTTGCCACTTCAATTTTCTGAATATAGCTCTAATATCACGGGTTTTATTGGTCTTAAATAAATTGCACAGGTTTTATTTCTTAAATATTAAGGTTTGAAACTGACATCTATCACGGTCCTACTTTCCTTGGACTTGAACAGACAAGTTGGAATATGGATTTCGTTTAGAGTTTGAAGAAAAACTTGATCTATTATATGATGCATTTTACCATAAGATCCTGTTTTGGATTTTTCTCATTATGCGTTTGAGCACCTGTTATAAATTAATCATTTTTGTCAGAATGATCTTTAATCTCTGCTCAAAATGGAAAGTTGCTACTGTGCTGTTTTATGCATATGATTGATTTATTTCTTGATAACTTATTTGTGATTTCATATGAATTTTCTCAGTACTTTTTATTAAATGCATATTTTCTTCTCAATAGGAATGAAAGTTTATGTGACTGATGAGAAGGAGTTAATTATGGAGCCTTCTGTAAAATGGGCTGGAAATCCTAATGTCACTATTGCGGTTAATAAATTTGGCTTGAAAGCAACCAGGTAATTTTTTCTTGTGTGTGTGTGAGAGGTAAGAGAAGAGGAGCAGGGCGGGAGGAAGAGATTTGTGTGTGTGTGAGTGAGAAGAGGAGCAGGGCGGAGGAAGAGATTGATGGTTCTTGATGCCAAGAGTTTTAGATCTTTTCAGGTGGTGGATTTGCAAGTTTTTCTTGCACCTCATTATTACTTTGAAACCTTTGGTTCCAAGCTTTCCTTGCTTTGCCAACATCTATGTGTCTCTCATGGAAAAGGTTTGTGATAGTTGAGTGTATTACTTTCCCTACCTACTGACCACTTGAATACGTATAAAGCATTCTGCATATATAAGGCACAAGCAGTAGAGTATTTGATAGCTTTGTAATGGCCATGGTCAACTGTATCCATGTTTAAGTGCAGATTCTAACACCAAAAGGAGTAGCTGCTGGTTGGTATTAATGTTGATAGGAACCAACTACTGGATGATAGGAAATTCAGTTCTTAATGGGAAGGAGGAACTAGTATATTTCCTTCATTTTTACCTAGTGATATACAAATATAATGCAGGATCTCCCTATTGAAAATGGCTAAATTCTGGATATACCACTGTCTTCTTTTGTTGCATGTACATTTGAATTGCCATTTTGACACCATATTAGTCTTGAAAATTTTAAGAATGTAGTTTACTAGACCAGTATTTTTCTTTGTGAGGAATACCAGACTCAGTATTTAAGGACCACTATTATCTGGAAATCGCAACTATCTTCATATTTCCGCATAACTTGAGTGACATAGACAACCCTTGCACTTGGAATACCAAAACAACCCATAAGAGTCATTGATATTTTAAATATTTTAAACCGAAAGGAGACTTACAAAATGTTTCGCCAGACTCTAGGACTACTAAAGTGATGATCATTGATCAAACATTGAGCTTTCGTCAACAGGGGGATCTTGTTTCAGTATCCTTTGTTTTCCTACCCCTTTAGCTGTCTGAGCACTCGAAATGTAGTGGCGATTGTACTTTTTTTTGGGTGGGTTTCTTCTTTATATAATGATGTAAGTGATTTGTGGTAGTAGGCTCCTACTACCACAAATCTTGGTTATCATTGCCATTTTATGATGCTGAACTTCCAACCTTTTTTTTCTTATATATAATTAACTTGTTATTTATTTCTATTTTGAATGTTGAGGATATTATATGCCCAAGATTGACATCTACTTGTAATTGTTTTTGTAGGACTCATTTGTTGTTGTTGTTGTCATAGCAGTTAAGAGGATTGCATGCTGCATTTCTGCTTTTATAAATGGTAATATGGTACTTATCTTCTCTCTTTTGTTGTGGTGTCTTTTATCTTGCAGCCACATGTTGACTTTGGGCTAAAGCTTATAGGGCTGATCTTATGTCTATTCCTGGCCTCTACAGGTTTGTTCAGGTACATGACCTCATTTTTTTTGTCTTCAGTTCTTTGTTCTCTCTTTATAAGGTTCCTCCCCAAATATCCCCCTTGTACTGGTATGATTCTCAAATCTTCATGCTCTCCAATCCCCCTGTTCACCTGGCTAATTTGTTATGATTTTCTCTCTCCACCTCCTCTCCCTCATGCCCATTTTCCATACTAATGAACTTGATGGTTGGTCCCTTCTGTCCCCCACCATAAACTAATTTCCATTTCCTGCCCTCCATATTTCTTCTTCCATATATCTTTATCCCTTGCTTGGGTCTCCTAGTGTAGACTTTGGTAATTGGCCAATTCTACCTTCTCTTATGAAGATTTGTCATTACAGAATAAAGTGAGAAAATGGAAAACCAGTGGTAATATTATACAGCACATATTGCATAATATTCTTTGTATGGGGCGTACTTTTGTGATTGATTGACTAATAATGTAGAAACACAAAATTTACCCTTGCAACGTGTTGATGTTTTTGCTATTGTCCTTAGCTATTATGAGTTGATTGAAAGATTTATGGCTTTGAAACTACTTTAAAGAGCGTTGTTTTCAGGAGCTTATCAAAGATCAGGTTGCGAATATGTATCTATGGCCCAAAACCCTGGAAGTTCAAATTATAGATCCAACAAAGTATGCTTCTGCAATTTTCTAGAATATTTTTCATTACATGTTTGTAATTGTTTTTAACTCCTTTCTGTTTTTTCTTGCAAACTCTATTCGGAATCTTAGAGCCATGAAGAGGCCTGTTGGAATTTTAAATGCGAAGGTTCTGAAAGCAATGAAGTTAAAGAAGAAAGATTTTCTTGGTGCATCTGACCCTTATGTGAAGCTAAAGCTTACTGGGGATAACCTGCCATCGAAAAAAGACTACTGTGAAGCACAAGAACTTGAACCCTGAATGGAATGAGGAATTTAATTTGGTTGTTAAAGATCCTGAGTCCCAGGCTTTAGAGCTTCATGTTTATGACTGGGAGCAGGTATATCTCTTTATCTAAAAGTTTTATCTTCTAGTTTCTTGTTATGCATCAAAATTGAATGTTGTTTTTGTATCTTCACATAGGTTGGGAAGCATGACAAGATGGGTATGAATGTGATCCCTTTGAAAGAACTTCCCTGAAGAGCCTAAAGTTTTTACTCTTGAGCTCCTGAAAAACATGGATCCCAATGATGTCCAAAATGATAAGTCCCGTGGGCAGATTGTTTTCAGGAATTGACATATAAACCCTTCAAGGAGGAAGACTTGGCCAAGGGTTTCGAAGAGACACAGTCATTACAAAACGCTCCTGAAGGCACTCCTGCTGGTGGAGGTCTGCTCGTAGTTATAGTCCATGAAGCTCAAGATGTTGAAATTCCTTCTGGGCAGCAAGGTTTTTGTCATTTTGTTTGTTCTTACTACTCCTGATAACTGTAAAGTATTTTGGGTACCTCCTGCATTTTGCACCTACGACCCGATGTAAAACATTTTCTGACAGCTAGTTGTGCGGAATTTGACCATTGTTAGTGTTAGCTGTTGATATGATTCATATCCGTGAATTGTTAAGGTCTTTCCTGTGGAGATTCTCACCAAAATGTGAGCAACTAGTATTCGGGAACTAAGCTTCCAACCAACTAAAATGATCAGAACACTCTCAGAAGGCAAGAAAGCCGCTTTCAGTTTGTTAAAAGGTGTGAAAGCTACTTTTGAAATCCACCCTGTAATACCACGTTTCACAATCTGCCATCACGTTGATGCTGTATTCATCAGTCAACTTCTTGTTTCCATACTTCTCCATTTATCCATTGTGATGTCTTGATACACCTCTACTGGTATAATTTTACATCAGCTCACTTGTTTTCCCTTATTGATATAAAAGGTGGTGGTCCCATGATTGAGACGTTCATGTTTCTTTATGATGCTGTGTGTGTGTGCACGTGCCTGCTTCGCTTCCTTTAAATGTTTTTTTGGTTATTGCCTTTACTGATAGCTTTATGCTGGTTTTCATAGGACTATACAATCTAAGATTTACTTGACATATGTTGCTTCTTTTCATTAGGAATCGCTGGGCTATGTCGTTATCAATCTTGCGGATGTTGTAAGCAACAGAAGAATCAATGAGAAATATCACCTTATCGATTCTAAGAACGGGAAAATTCAAATCGAGTTACAGTGGAGAACTACAGGTGCCTAAGTTTGAGCCAGAGTACGGATCATTGCAAAATAGTGCTGGTTGGTTCGGGAGTTTCACTGGGTTCTTTCTTTTTCTTTTATTTCCTTTTGATTTTGGACATGATCAAATGTTTTCTGATTCAAGAAATAATTGGATTACGTATTTTTGTAAATACAGATCAATGATTCGTGAATTTCTACCGTTAAACTTGTTTTCCATTTTGTGTGAATGAGCGATCATTGAACTAGTTGGTAGCAACATACTTTGTTTACGTGGTTTCTGTTATGGGAGTTTTTCTTATGATTGCATGACATGGTGATACGATGTTTAAGCCCATTGAAATTTACACTCTTTGACTTCTTGACTCTTATCTAGTCCATAGGTGTTTGGATTCATGTGTTTCTGTTTTATTGCACACTGATCGGACTAGAAGTATGCGCACATGTTTGGCAAACTGTCTGCTACTTCCCAGTATCCTAAAGCTCCTTCCTCTAATTTGGAGGCCACCCACACCCACACAGAACCAAATCCAACATGGATCCATGTCATGACACGGTGGGTCCAAGTCCAGCAGTGGGCATGCCCAAATTGTTTCTGGTATGAGCGTGTTCACGCACACACATGCACACCACACGCATAGAGGCATGAAACCCATTCTCTGGTGATTTTCAAAATGCCGATGCAGCCAGGTTTTTTTTCTGTGAAGGAATCACCATTTTGCACCACAAATACTCCCATGCACTCCTCGCATACAACAGGCATATAGAACAGGAAACCATCTGTGTTTTTCACAGTGCCAATATAAGTAAGGAACTTCCAGCAGAAAGTGGCATCACACTAGGTGGAGTTGGCTCAGTCTAGACCTACAAAATTTTGTGGAGTGAGGCAGTGGGGTGAGATTCAGGTTATGGTCTATATAATTATTCTTGTATTGCCTTGTTGGAATTTTTAAGATTTCGAGTTTGCACGAGTTGCCCTCCACTCTAGTACATGAATTCTTAGCCAATATCCCGACTTTTGGATCATAATCCAATTGACATTTAAATAACAAGGAAAAATGATTAGTTACCATGAAAAATAAATCCTCATACAACACGAAACTGCATTGCTTGTTGAATTAGCGGTACATTGCCATCAAGTAATTAATTAACCAAGAATATCAGCGGCGAACATTGTTGGCAACCTGAGATTGACCTACATTCCCCCTGCAAGGCTGCAAACCAACGGACTCCGAAACTGAGGGAGTACAAGATCTCCGATCAGGAACAAATCCTCCATGAGGCCTGTTCAGGTTGTGCATTGAGTGAGGGCTCAAGGGAAGAGAAATCTCTTGAAAAAATCTCTTCGGTTTCTTTCTATGGCAACCTTTTGGCTTTGTTGTGTTACAAACAAAAGCTGCGGCTGCCATTATTGCCTCTTCAAACTCTTTGTTATCTGGCCAGATAATATTATTTGCAACTCCGTCAATGTGTTGGTTCTCCAAATGCCGAACTCATTATTATATATAGATCGCTCTTCAAATGGCTCGATCACTGTCATCCGTGATATTTCCATTATTTTGCTCTGTGCTAACTGACCTTGCCCTCTTAAGGTTGCATAGAGGATCATGATTTATTAATTTTGATGAATAAAATGGAGGAGCATCAATATTTAGTGAATTCTGACAACCCAAATGTACTACTTTTATGCAATGGCGGAAAATCACTGTCTAGACTGATGGAATTGAAGTTCTCATCAGCATATGTCTAGCCACAAGGCTGAGGCTGCCACGCTGATGAAGACAGTAATCGGCATTGATCTTCAGTAGTCATAGACTCAAGGTCTGTAAGCATCTCCTGCTCTTTCACACGCTTTTAGGTGCGAATCAGTGTCTGTCAATCTATCCGCCAAGGCGGGCTTCACTCTCTGCAGAGTTACTTTGGCCTCTGGAGCCTCCCTTGATTCATCGGGTAGATGACAAGTTGCACATCTTGTTATTGTCAGAGCGACCTATAAGTGTTTCTCTGTCCGCTGCTTCTGCGTCGATGTAATTGTTCTGCTACCGTAGATTACTTATCAGTTCCTTTTATGTTCACATTGATCTTATCTTCATTAAAGTTTCAACTTGCCAGAAAAACAATGACAACGCATACCGTAATCTAGTTGTCTCAAAGAAACCTGAAACTTCTTTCCTTGAGATCAAACCAACTTCGTTCGCTTGCCATTGAATGCCGTCCCTTGTTGGATTAGGAATAGTTTGTGCTTCAAAAGAGCAATCTGATCATGTAATCTCCTGCATCTCTGCCATAGGCAGAGTTCAAGTATCTCCAAGTGAAAATTAGTAAGCAATAGATAAAACAACAAGCAGAAGGAAACAGACCTCCGTATGGATTAAGAAGAATATCATCAAGGGATTTCTGCCCATTATTGGAATGCCGGCTACGCAGTGATTGGACGGCTTTGGTTGCTTCCTCAGCACGGTTCTGCTGCTTCATCACAATGGCCATGTCCTAGAAGGCCCCCACATTGATCGCCGTCAGAAAGGGGGCAGTGAACTTCGCAGGATCCTTATCTAGCAGTTCTCCAACAACACCAATGCAATCAAAATCCAAACGAATAGTAGAAAGAATCACCAACTCCGTAAACAAATTACTGGCCACTTGGAATCAATAAAAACCATTAAAGAAACCAATCAAAGGGGAGAAAAGCCATGGATGGTTGGACTAAGTGAGCTACCTCAACGTGCTTGCTTTCACATAAGGGGTGTCTCCAATTGGAACCTTGTGTCCAGCGAGTGCATTGGGAATATCAGGAAGGGGTTTGATGATTTTGAATGTATGGAAACCCATTATTACCAATTGAGAAGAAAACAGTAGTTAAATCTTCTCCACCTAGTTGATAGATCACCGTTCTTTTTGATATATATCTTTTGGGGGAACAAAAAGAGCAGAGAGCCCAGCAAGCAAACGGGGGAGAAAGGGAAGAGAGGAAACGTGCCACTGAGAGACGAAAGTAGGATTCGAATATTGCGGGAATTTCACGACGGTTGCCGCGTTACCGTTGGAGCCAGGGAAAACAGAAAACTAGCCGTTGCCTACACAAAACCGATACGTTGAGCAAGTGGGACCCAAATGATTGAAAAAAGTCGGATCCTCCTTCACTTAAACACCTTAACCAAGTCTTCTATTTTTCGGCACAGTGGGGAGGCCAGGGCCCGATGTACATCCCATATCCATCTTTAGATCATGGATATTGATATATTTAAATTAGATATTTTATTTGAGTTAAATTTAATTAGTATTGTCTTTGGTTGCCGCTCACGATCACTCCCGTGCGAGAAGCGACCATGTGGCATCAGGTCATGGTCGCGTGCGGGTGTGACAGAGTGCCTATGGAGAAGAGACTTGGATTTGGTTTTGATTTAGATTGTGGGCAGTGGATACCAACTCTAAAATCCATCTTGAATATCTCAAACTTTAATAACTTTTATATTCAAGCAACTTTTAATTTTTAGCATTTTTCTAGCAAATAAAAGTGCTGTTGCTTGTTAATACCGTTGTTGCTTATCAAACTTGAGAAAAAAGATCAATTGCCACTCACTTATTATGTTAATATTAGATTGCCAAATATTTGAATTAACGGAGTTAATTTTTAAAGATCATAGTGGCAGTCGAGTGATTTGAAATATAAGGGCTTACATATGATTAATTATTCTAATCATGGTTGCTTCTTGTATGCACTTTGCTTGTTTCAACTTTTTAAGTTTTATGATTAATGATGCCAAGGGCTTGCTTGTGTGGTCTTTCTTGTCAGTATTTTGAACATCTTAATCCCATTGCTTTTGAATACTATTTGTCAGTGATTGGATCCTGCCACTACTAATGATGTTCATTCATAAGTGTAATAAAATTATCCTTCATGCTTTCTCAAAACCATTTAAATTTTTTAAATTTATACTCATACAACTGAAAAGGATCCGGTTTTCCCTATTTGATATACTATCAAGTGGCAATGGAACTGGATGGCGAACAAGAAATAGAAGCCACTGTCCATATTTTGACCTGATTTAATCAAAGTAATGTATGGAAAAGTTGAAGGGACTTGCATAATTAAGGAATTCAATACGCACAAGTAATCGGTGAGTCGGCATATTTAAGTTTCAATTAGTCACCAATGCCACCAGAACTATGTAAACAAAGCCTGATCCTACATTAAGTGACGTCTTGCTTGTCATATTCATCGTCTAAATTGTATTTAATGGGACATAGATCACTTATTTTTGGTTATTTTGTTGATTATGTATATAATTCATATGATATTAAACTTGTGATTTAATTAAGCATATATAAGAAAGCATGAGTGATTAGACACATTAAGCCAAAAACTGCTAGCCCTTGACCCGGGCATAAGCCAAAAACAAGTTCTTTGGTTCAATTCTAGGTTCAAGCTTTAACCAAACCAATCTACTTGTTTCCTCTATTCATGGAACCAAATCTAAGTCATAAAACTGGACCACGCCACAATATTGGTTCACTTGTTTCAGTTCATACTTCGTTATGCTTTAACATGCCAAGATATGAAATTTGTAGTGTACGACATATGATCGATCAATTACGTGACACATAACATAAACTTAGTGAATTATATCATAAGTTTTTCACATATGAAGAACCACCATATAAAAACTATGTTGACAACGAGTCTCAATGTTCAAATCATGAACCAAACCATCCAAAGGCAATTTTCGCGGACCAAACCACGGGTTCGCATATCAATTCAATTGGTTCAATGGGTTAGGATTGGTTCTTTGAATGCCCAACTTGTTCAAACCCACCTATATGCAATGAAAGGATTTGAGTGGCGAATATGTCGACAAGTTATCTTCCAAATTGCAAAAATTTATGTCATCATCAATATCATCTCACTCTCCCACCAACTCTCAGTTTTTCATGTGTGACGGCACACACACACACACGGCCATTGAATGATGCATGCAACTAGAGAATTGAATGCAATCTGTGAACAATTGCTCACAAGATGGTGAGGATCCGAATGCACAATTTTTAAAACCTTCTACAGTGCCTCTGCATAATTCTTGCGCACAAGCACAAAGCTTTTCTTGAGGTTGGCTGAGTTCCCTTTTTTATGCCTATGGGCACATGCCCTCATTTATTAGACGTGCCAACAACCCCTTACCTAACAACCCATGGTGGGGTTGCATAAATCCACACATTTAAATGGGTCTGACCCGGACGGTCTAGTCCACTGGGACCCACTTCACACAATTTTAGTTTATGATGGTGCACTCCTAATGTGTGTGTGTGTGTGTGTGTGTGAGAGAGAGAGAGAGAGAGAGAGAGAGAGAGTTGGTTGGGTTAGAGGAAAGGGAAACATGGTATTGAGAACATCACTAATAAAGCAAAGGAGGTCTCCAAGGCCACTTGAATCAAGGGCATGGGGCTAAGGGCACAGTGTGGGGCTCAAGGAACCTGTTGCTTTCAAGGAACTGGTGGACAAGAGAGGAGTTGGGCATCAGCCACAAAAAGGGAGGTGGTGCCCTTAGTTGGAAAGGTTAGTGCTAGTCGCGATGTCGACAGCTCTGATTTGGATCCAATTCTTTAAGAAAATTTGGATACAATGAAGTCTGGGACCCAATTTAGTTTTCCACATTCAAATACAACCTAGTTTTTTCTTTCCAAGAAAGGTGGATATCCATTAGATACATGAAACAGTATGGTACTGATATGTATCGTCGGATACCGAACCGAGGCCGAGTATAAATAATTTGATTAAGTTGGATTCGAGAACGGACCCGGTTACAAGCTTAGGTGGTAGGACCAACATATATATGAACCTAAAAGGGGGAGAACCAACCATCCCTACGTCCAATTATGAGCCAAACTTTTGAACCACAAGGGTTCGGGTCCGGTAGGGGAACCTACCCTTGTTCCTATTACATGTACTACTTCTAGAAGGCCCAACAAAGCCTAGCTTCAATCTTTTAATGCATGACCTTCCTCCCTATCATGATCAAAATGACCTTAGCAACCAAAAACTTTATGACCCACATGAGAAAACTATTGCACCCAAGTTTTGGGTGGTTGTTAGTTTCTTCTATTAGGGTTTTCAAGTGCCCAAATTCCATTTTTAAGTTCACTTTTATTGATTCTCTGTTGATGGTAGTGCCCTAATTTGACCTCCAACAACAGTGACAACCTAATTTGCCTTGACATCAATATCAAGCTGAGCTATTTCCCCCCCTTTCCCTTGGCTGTGGATGAAATATCCATTAGAAATGGCATCTTGAACAAATAAATATTTTAATAAAAGCCACAATAATAACGAAGTTATACATCATCTGCACACAAAAAGCAATAGCTTGCCTGGTTACGGGGTCAACTCAGAAGTTGAAGGTCATGAGTTCTATACCGAGGGCGTGCATCTGGATCCGGCCTCCCCAGGAAAAAAAAATTAAGTATACAACAGCTGCGGCGAATCTATGGGTATGTGCTTGGACTTTGTTGATGGCTGGAGCAAGTACATGACCATCAGCAAATTAGTCCACCATAACCAAAACCAAGCGGCTAGATGTGTTCTTACTCGCCATTGAGCGTGCCCGGCAACAAATTGGTGATTGTAAGGAGGCGCAACGTCCTTTCTTAATTCGTTCTTCAGACAATAACTATTGTTTTATTTCCTTGGAAATATAAACTATTTGCAAATATATATTTCATAAACCAAGAAAAAGAAAGTCAAATTCTGAAATGGAATCCACTGAATCATGGCTATATTTGCAAAATTAAATAAATTTACAGTGTTCTTTTCTTCTTCAAGTGTGATGTATAACGTATGATGGCATGAATCATCTGTGCTGTCCTCATGTGATTTTAAAGAAGATAACTTCGTACCTACTAAGAGGGTACAAAAGTTTTCACAATTTAGTATTTGAAAGCCCCACCAGCCGGTCTATCTACAAATTTTTCTCACCAACTAACCTCTCTAGAAACAGAGACGCATATAAGTCAAATGTCTATATATTTGCAATGAATCAACGCTGCCTCTTTGTTTCTTTCTGCTAAATCTTGCCATAGCAATAAACTTTCGGTCTTTCTGAGATGGGGAGGTCCCCTTGTTGTGAGAAGGCTCACACCAACAAGGGTGCATGGACTAAGGAAGAAGATGATCGCCTTATTGCGTATATTCGTGCTCACGGAGAAGGGTGCTGGCGGTCGCTGCCGAAGGCAGCCGGGCTGCTCCGGTGCGGCAAGAGTTGCCGGCTCAGGTGGATAAATTATCTTAGGCCGGATCTCAAGCGTGGAAACTTCACTGAGGAAGAAGATGAACTCATCATCAAGTTGCATAGCTTGTTGGGAAACAAGTAAGAAGCAAACGCACGCTTTTATTTCTCTGAAAAAGTTAATTGTATAGCTTTATCGGTTGTGGAAACAAAGGCAACAGCTTTAAAAAGATAACGAACATAATAAAGAGCATAGAATTTCGGCTGCCTTTCTCACGGTCCCATGGTTCTTCCCGTGCCTTCAAACACATTAGAATTGCATCTATTTTCCTCTTAACAGGTCGAGGATATCCATATATTAAACAAGATTGTTGTTGTCACATAGCAACATCCAAATCATATCTTGAAGAATATTTCTTCTGTAACTATACTGGCTAATACCACTTTCTGCAGGTGTTAAAATGATCTTCGAGGAAGTATTAGGAAACAGAAGCAGTTTAGTTTATTTTGGTCAACGTGCATATTCTTTATAGAATTATCATCATATATTCTTCTCATTTGCAGTTGATTAAGATAAAGATATTAATAAAACCACGAATTTCGCAGATGGTCACTGATAGCAGGAAGGCTTCCAGGAAGAACAGACAATGAGATAAAAAACTACTGGAATACTCATATCAGGAGGAAATTATTGAGCAGAGGAGTTGACCCCACAACCCACAGACCGATCCAAGAACCCGTGTCAGAAGTGACCACAATCTCTTTCTGTAAAGACGAAAGAACCGGTAGCGATGAAGAGAAGAATAGTACTAAGATTGAAAAAAATGGATCTGATGATGGCTTGAACCTTGAGCTTTGCATAAGTCTTCCTTTTCATCAAACGCCGCAGCCAATGAAACGAAGCATGTGTTTGTGTTGCAATCTCGGCATGCAGCAAGGCAAAGGATGCAACTGTGAAAGTTTTTTAGGCCCCAAAACGGGCGTCCTGGATTACAGAACCCTGGAGATGAAATGAAAGATTTCCTCTCCTTTCTTGGTTAAGGAACATTGTTGTTGGATGGTCATACCTTTTTGCTAATATGTGTCATGCTGGCAAGATGTTCTAATAGGTTAGCATGTATTACCTTTTGAAATGATTTCATTCTCATCAGATTCAGTGTTCATTCCCCCCTTCTCAAAAAAAAGAAAATTCCTGCTTCTTCTTGGTACTTTTACCTCATTATGGAGATAATATGGACTATTTTGGTGTCCATGGACAGGGGTGTTCTTGTTTTTAATTGATCGTCACAGTCTGCCTAATTATTAACTTGGGGAGCGTGCGAGAGAGAGAGAGGGTCACTTTCCATTTTTACGCATCACAAATTCACATGAACCAAAGATATATTGTCTACAAACGAACGGTTCGAGTATCGTAACTGGCCTTATCATACTCGGGTGTAAGAGAGCCTCAGTGACGCCAATATGGCAGCATTTGCGATCAAAATCGATGTGCATGACCCTCCCTGGTTTTCTTCTTTGGTACAATGGGGAGGCTGAAGCCAGCAGATGCACGACCTCTGATTTCGAACTGATGATCTTCAACTTGTGAGTCGACTCCCGTTGGTTTAATTAATAGAAACAATGTCATGACTTCAATCATGAAAATGTCCAAACCGAAGAATTCATGGTTTATGTCTTGAGTTGATGAGGAGCATTACCTCGAGCGAGCTATGAATCTAAGACAACCTAACATATATTGGCTAATGCGTGTAACGTAATACCATGCCAAAATGGCATCTTTCCTCATTATTTCCAGAAAAATGTCTCTGAAAATCTCAATTTCGAATTCTTTTATATGGATATTATAATAGGAAACAAGGAAAGTGGGTGCTTTGAAAGCACCAATTTATCTGGAACTTGTGGGATGAGCTAGGATATTCTTTTTGTGGGACAAATTAGACCCAGTGCTGGTGGTTCAGATGCCATGATAAAAGTTGTCAGTTAATAATTGTGGATAAGGGTGAGAGGCGCGGAGCAGAGGCTGTGTTAGGTAGCCAACCTCTTCATGCTTTGAAAGCAAAGTGCCCAACTAGAAGGAAAGAAAGATGGTGTTAGAGAGAGAGAGAGAGAGAGAGAGAGAGAGAGAGAGAGAAATATTTCTGCCTACCAACCCATCAATAATTCGCTGCGAACACGCTTGCGTGTGTTGGCACAAGGACGAGATAGTTTTTTGTTCTGTAGTAGGCATATTGTTGATGTATTAATCTCAGCAAACTACAAACCTTATTTCAATACCCTGATTTAAACACTTTTTAGATCTGCCACTGGTTAATTGTGAACTTTTTCCATCTAAGACAATAGGATTGAGCAGCAATTAATGCGAGGATCATCAATTTTAGGCTAAGAAAGAATTAATTCAAGGGGCAAGTGGTTGGCTAAACAACTGAAGATTGCAATCTGCATCTTCTTTTTATTGTGAACGCACAAGGAAAGCTAAAGACCATTTGGAAATCATAAGCAAATGATTAAATGAACAGGTCTTAAGTGGTTTAATTATCTTTATTACAGTGACTCTTCATCAACTTCTGTAACAGAAGCTTATGGCTTGTCTCAGCGCCATCAAGGTTTTGCCTGATTATTGCTAATTATTTATTAACTAGGATCACATAACAAGAACAAAAGGAAATCTTAGTCGAAGGAACTTGAAATTTCTTTTCTTTTTCTAAAATAACTTCATTATAATATCTGATGATCGAACACTTGAATTTATAAAGAATTTTCGGTCTTACCTCTTTTCTAAAATTTCCTTTCATATTTTAGTATAAAATATATCTCATAAAAATTCATATATTAGTGGTACTTGAGATATTAAAATATGGTAGACAATGATCGATCAGATTAATCTCTAGAAGTTCAACTAAAATTGGAAAGAGTGAACTTTATCAAGAGAGTGGTCCACCTACACTGTGTGCCAACCTGCAGTGAATGACAATTATGAGGAGGGTAGTTAGTAACAAGACACTAAGAAGGTGCAATAAAACCAAAATAAAGGACCCTTAAAAAACGAAAATAAAGGAAAAGTACAAATTCCAAAGCCTACCTAACAAAATAAGAGGTGAAATATAAAAAGCACAAAAGAGCAAATCTAGAGCTTGTTGTTGCCCAATGAGATTTCAGGCGATTTCCCGCTTTTTCGATGCGTTAGGTAGGCCACACTCCCATCGACCCCCCTCTCTCTCTCTCTATAATATATATATATATATATATATACTCTCTCTCTCTCTCTCTATATATATATAGAGAGAGAGTCAGATTGACTCAATCTTTCCCACCACTAATGCTTAAGATCTAATGTTCTAGAAAATTAATGGTATGACATAAGTAACAACATCAATACTTGGCAAGATCTCATATATATATATATATATATATATATATATATATATATATATATATATATATAGAGAGAGAGAGAGAGAGAGAGAGAGAGAGAGAGAGAGAGAGTAAATTACAGGATCCTCTTGGTGTCTATTGAGGTCCGACTGTTACATTTTCATGGCATGAGTGTAATAAAATTATCATTCATTATTTTTAAATAATTTTATAACCTTCAAAACTACGTTGATGTTTGAAAAAAACAATGATAAGACATGCACGAGAAGCATCGGGTAGAATATGGTTTATATATATATATATATATATATATATATATATATATATATATATATATAGAGAGAGAGAGAGAGAGAGAGAGAGAGAGAGAGAGAGAGAGAGAGAGAGAGAGAGAGAGAGAGTAACACTTGGCATAAAGAAATGGATAAAAAACTGCGAGTGATCGAACTAACTTTACTGAGGTAGGTAAAATAATTAAGTGGGCAGTATCAGGTTTGACCAATCTTGGGCTTGATTGGTTGGCATGGGCCTCAACCCGGTTCAAATGGTTGAGCCTACGGGGTGATACCCGATATCTTTACATTATTAATAAAGGTTGAATATATATATAGTTCGAACCAAGGAATGACCAAAATATACATAACGTTGATGCCCTTTTTACGAAAGTTTACCATTGCCTTCGACCAAACTATGTAAAATAGTCAATCATGAATGAATCTCAAAAAAGAAAGGTGGGTGGGTCCTTCCTATTGTGGTTTAGCGAATAATTCATTTTAGAGTCAAAAGGAAACGGGTCACATATATATATATATATATATATATATATATATATATATATATATATATATAGAGAGAGAGAGAGAGAGAGAGAGAGAGAGAGAGAGAGAGAGAGAGAGACTTGCTTCAAATGACTTCGCTGAACAGATCCATATGTATCGGGGTTTGACCTTGACGTGTATGCTGGTGCAACACCACTCGAGTGCTTAAGGCGTATATGGCAACCTCACTTGAAACCATATATTTATTTATCCGTTTGTCAAAGTAATGGTCAGAACGTAGACGAGAGCAAGTGCAGTTCTCATGCCATCCAGGTCGTATCTCATAAGGTTGGCGAGTTTACTCACAACACGGAAACCCAACACGAAATCATTCAAAGAAGTTTATGTGTGTGGTCATCCAAAGTGACGTTCAAGTTTACCTTCCGTGACACAAACACAAAGTTCAACACGACACAAGTAGATCCTTGAACATGAAAATACCTGGCCCTTATACATGACGTCCAATACCAACATAACCTGAAAAAGACTGTGCTCTTTTTCCACCCAAACAGACATGAAGAAGACTTTAAGTATTTTAATGGTGAACTTTGTTTCTTATACGAGCACGAAATGGTACAACACCTGATACGTAAAATTGCCATTCCTACTTACAGAGCTCCTCTCTCTCTCTCTCTCTCACACACACACACACACACACACATCCAATATTGGAGAAGGCAACCTGCTGCAGCCAAGTTCATTTAACACATGGATACACACAATTCAACTAATGTCACCTTCAAAACTTAGCTTTGTCATTGTATGTTGATTTGAATAGGAAGTTCTAAAAAAGTAATGTACGTGATATCCTTTTGATATGTGCAATCAACGTCTTTCAGGTTCTTGCCCCAACTAAACCACTGAAGGTCGTAATTCAGGGTCCGACCTTTTCGGGTTAAATTTCAACTCTTATTTATATAACCCGACGATAACTTGGAGAAAACATTATGTTAAAACCTGCACATAATGATGAACTTGGTGCCTATTTGACGTAATAGCCGGCTCACTACTACGCCTCCTATTGCAGAGCATACCTAAAAGTACTTATTTTCTCTAGTCATGGACACACACACACACACACACACACACACACACACACACACACACACACACACACACACACACACACATATATATATATATACATACATATATATATATATACATATACATACACACACACACACACATATATATATATATATATATATATATATATATACATACATATATATATTATACATACACACACACATATATATATATACATACATACATACATACATACATATATACATACATACATACATATATATATATATATACATATATACATATATATACATACATATACATACATACATACATACATATATATATATACATATATACATATATATACATACATATACATACATACATACATACATACATATATATACATGTATATATATACATATATATACATACATATACATATACATATATATACATACATATATATACATATACATATACATATATATATATATACATATATATATATATATATACATATACATATATGTATACATATATATATATGTATATGTATACATATATGTATACATATGTATACATATATGTATACATATACATATATATATATGTATATGTATACATATATGTATACATATGTATACATATATGTATACATATACATATATATATATATACATATACATATATATATATATACATATACATATATATATATATACATATACATATACATATATACATATACATATACATATAAAGAGGATCTTCTCTACTTTTTATATGCTCACTCATTGCTTTTGGACGATATTCATTTATGGTTTTTAGATGACATCATTGCTTTTAGATGATATGAGTGCCTAGATAGAAACCCTTCTTTTTGATATTTAAAATTTTCAAAAATATGACATTTTTCTCCTTTTTTTCCTTTTTGTGTAGCTTCCCGATACTGCTCTCAAGCCCACATGAGAAAGGAGGATTATTATTGTTAGATAGCAAGCAGGCTATATGAACTCAAATGGATCTTTTCTTATGTATTCTAGAATTTATGAGAATTTTGATATGGTTCCTCGTTTTCAACTACTAAAATCTTGTTTCAAGTGCAAATCTTTTGTGGAGTTTGGAAGTTGATACTTCGGGAGGGGGGCCAAAATTAAATTGTTAATATGACACAAGATTGTTCATATTGGTCATAAAATGCAATTAATTACGTCATCTTTTAAACACAAATTACCGATGCAGATTGTTCCGCTTTTGGTGTCGAGTTCGAATCATCCTAGCTTTGAAGCTTCGATATAGATCGATTTTATTGCTCATGTTGTTGAAATCTTGGCCAGATGATATTGACGAAGGAAGGTTCTGTTGATTGTTTGAACAGCATCAAGATATTCTACTCCTTCAATTTGCTCGGAAGTTTCCTATGCTTTTCCATGACGAGATTGGAAATAACAAATCAATTATTTTGATGTTAGAACAATATAATTTAATTGAGCAATTGATTTGAGGCAAAGGCCCTACAAAGTCGAACAAATATTTATGGGTGTTGATTTGGTGTCCAATTACTATTTTCCTTTTAGTCTTTTAGAGGCTTATATTTTATCTTGTGTTGTATTAGCATTTAGCTTAAAAAAAACAAGATCAAGACCTAGGGTTATTATTTTCTTCAATAATTTTAACAGTTTTTTTAAGTGTTCATCATCTCATTTCTCAAGTCTTCCCATGTAAGCACCGCCTCTTCCATGACTGCAACTACTAAATTTAGGTTTGCATTTTGTTTTATCTTTTATTGGTATTGTATTGATGTATTCTCTCACGAGTCTATGCTTTCCTTGTGTTTCTATACACCTCCTTCAACATCATCTATTTTCTCTACCAACATTTTCTACATGAAGTATAGTTGCCGATACGGCGATATCATAGTACGTCGATAGTTTTACAACTCCATTATAATATTTGCTTTACTTGATGCACCTCTCCATTTTAACTAAGATGATTGGAACCTCGGTTTGACAACTTTATAATATTTGCTTTTGAATATATGAATCTATGTTATTATCTCATCATGTAACACTTCATACACTTCTCCATTTTAACTAGCATGGCCGGGGACCCGAAGGGCCAGTGAAGGTTGTGGCCGTCTGACCTGTCGTCGCGGGGGGGCGTATTTCAGCCGGTGGATGATCCCATCAATCTGGTCCCAACTGCATGTCTAGGCTCATGTTTGCTAAACAAGCTCTGCAAATTGGTTCCTTACCACATTTTAAGCTTTCCATGAATTCTTCGCTCTCTTATTCACCAGAAAATGTAACTACATTCGTAAAAAAAAGACTAAAATAAGGTAAACAATATTGAAATTATGGACCTTTCATCTCACGCTTTTCTAATTTTTTCGCATTTTTTAAAACAATAAAAGCTTTATTCTGTCACTACTAGTGGATCGGGTCGGTGGTTGGGCCCGAACTTGTCTTCCTGTTGCAAGCTTGCAGCCTTGCATTGTCATATCATGCATTAGTTTTATTGCAACGAGCTAGCTACAGTACCCAGATCCATGCCTATTATCCATCATTATACTAGTGGATTGGATTTGGTTAAGGGTCCAATATTACTGAATCAGAGTCAATCGGACCCAATCCAGTTCTGGTTGAAATTGGACAAGGATTTTGACGAAAAAACAGGGAAATTACCTAAGTGGATGCATGCCGAGTCAACATTTCTCAATGGACTTGGATCCGGGCCTAAGCCTAAAGCTGCAATGGAAAATCTTTGGATCCATGCAAGTGCCAACAGGATCTTACAAAATCAGATCTGGATTCAGGTCAAACCGATGGACCCATTAATGCCCAACCTGTAAAATCATTTTGTAGGATGGACGGTGTTAGTCGGTTCCAACCAAGGTTCTACAAAATTAATGGTGATTTGAAAGCACAACCAATTTCAGGTGATGAACAAAGATCTGGTTTGATCCAAACCGGGTTCTAAGCACCAGGTTTTGGATGGAGCCAAGTCAGGAAGCCGATTTCGGGTTCAATAAAATGAAAGAAATATACTTTTTTAATATGGGACCAAAGAGAGCTACTCAAGCATCTGTTCTCATATCCTAACCGTTGAATGAAATCCCATCCTCTAGCGGTTCATATGAAGTAAATTTGATTTGTTGGCATAACGAACTAATTTACATGCATAAAATGACGAATTTTTATAAATAAGAACTTCTTCATAAATGCATCCTTATAATTGTGGCAATTAATTTTTATTTGTTTCATCTTAACCGTTAGAGGACATCTCAATGAATGGTAGACACTTTTTACATAAATATTCGTAACAGAAACAAAGATACTCAAATAAATGTGTGGTCATGCAAGTAAAGACAGTATCTATAATGAAATTATTAGAAATAAATTGTAAGTGACATCAATGGATGATAAAATGACGAGAAATTACTTAAGATGGTTAAGTACGTAGAAAAGCGATTAAAGAAAGTTTAAGTAAGATGTGAGAAACTAAGTGATAAAAATGTTAAAAGAAAATAAGGAAGACCACAAAAATGTTTAGAAATAATAAATAGTGATCTAGCTTTTGTTAAATTAACTGTTAGCATTACATTCGATCGAACTCTAAAAACAAGGAATTCATATAGCAACTCATCTAGTATGATAAAAGGCTTAGTCATTGTTGTTTGTTTTGGGGAGTTCTAAGCACGTTCCCATGACTTGTGTATCAAACAGACAACCTGCAACTTGTGAGTTGAGTCAACCAGGTGAGTTGTCGCTTTGAATGTTAGGTTGTAGATTTTGAGGTAAGTATTTATCTTCTTCTTCTTCTTCTTCTTCTTCTTCTTATTATTATTATTTTAGTATATCACAATATGGTGTCTAGCAAAGCTATTTTTTAAACAGATTCTTAATAAATGAGATGATAATGACAGTTGTTCATTTGGTACTTGACATGCTTTAGTTAGTGAAATTAGATGTTAATAAGCTGTCTTAAAGCCTACATATAATGTTTTTCTTTTTGATTGAACACTTAATATAATATAGTTGGACGCCTGTCGGTTTGTCGTGGAATACTTCATGTCTGCTCAAATCATTGTTTATTCTCTCTTCAATTTATGTAAACTATTTGCAAGTGGGACTTGACATGAAAACCAAAAACAAGCCTTTTATTGAAAGAGGTGGTTAGCATTTTTTATTCATATCGCTGTTTCAAATATATATATAAAAGGAGACTGGATTTGGTGCACCATGTATGAGTATGAGTAGTGCACTAAAAGCAAGCAATACATATATATACTTTTTGCTTGGTGCAATTCAAAAACTTCTTTTGAGAACTACCGGATTATATATATATATATATATATATATATATATATATATATATATATATATATATGAAAAAGCAATAAAATGTTTTAGAGTTCATCCAAAAAAGTTTCATTTACAGGTGGAAAAGAAAAGAACTTGTCGCACATGAATTAATCGACTATCATCTAGATCCACAGATATCATTCTCTCTCCCCCGCATTGTCTAGTTTTTGTTGAGTTAATTGTTAGCATGGCATGAAGTCCAACTCTATAAAAATAAAGAATCTATGTGATGAATTCTATCTAGTATGAAAAAAGTCTTTGTTGCTGCTGATACATACATACATACATATATATAAGAGAGAGCACATCCGATATGCATAATGTCTTTTGTGCTTAATCTTTCACAAACTTCTTTACTGTTTGATATTTGAGAACGGTAGGTTGATTTAAAATATCCTTATACTTTTGTACTTACATTTAATGTACGACATGCATTAAATGCAAAATAATTCAAAATTTTATCATAATATATATAAGGTGGTAGTGACCACCTAACTATTCTTGAGATAATTAGGCCCGAAAGAGCGATGTGGAGGTTAGGCATCTTTAGATGAAAGAATGGTCTTTGAGGATCGGTCATTGTGTCTCACCATTAGAATGGCCAGTGTCGAATTGGCTCGGTGGTTCCAATTGAAAGCGAACTGGGTCAGGAACCGACTGAAATTTGAATCATTAAAACCAGACCCAAAATCAGAGATTACTGAGTTCCACCTTTTGTAGAACCAGAAGTGGTGGTTTCAAAACAATTAGTGTCTTACACTTTTTAGAATTTTTTTTAAATTTCAAAATTTGTTCCAGTTGTGCCACACAGTCGATATAAGGTTGTCAATCCGCAGCTATGTTTTAGAGCTCAGCTCGTCTAGTACATGTATTCGAGGACTAAATAAGTCTAGCAATGTTGACCTGGCTAGGGGGTCAACTAACAAGTTGAAGATCATGAGTTTGAGACTTTGGCCTCCCCATTGTACCAAACAAAAGAAAAAAGAGTTCTAGTATAAGTTTTTAATGTTATGAAATACATAATGCACAGACATGTATATACAAATTTAAAAGAAAAAATTTAAAAGGCTTATTAGTCGTTTACTATTGTAGTTGTGGCTTTATGCATACTATTTTATTGCAGTTAATGACAATGATATCATTGTTTATATGTAGCAATATCGCTTTAAATGTGTTAATACTAATTTATACCACAGTGAAACGGATTTTATTGAAGATCACAATTTTTCTTAGCATTTGAAATGATTTCCCAAACATCTGCTCCTTGTTATGTAGAAAGATAATCGACAGTGATATACTTGGTAGGGAAAAGGCAGAGGATCTCATTTAGAAACATCATGTAGGCAGACATGCGTTTTGAGATCTGAGCATGTTTCATGTTGGTGGGAGTGAGTTTTAAATTAAGACTATTCAGTGTTTATGGCATATTTCTCTACCGTCTGGAACAATTACCTTAGTTAGGAAGGTATGGATCTATAGTGAGCTTATTAGAAAATTATTTCCTGAAAATGAACGCGATACCCAATTACATGTTTATGTATTGTTTTTCTTGAACCAACAATGGAGATGAATGTCCTAGCAAATTCCACCGTGTTTATTGTCCATTACAGCTGAAGTTGCTTCGCAA
Organism: Brasenia schreberi; assembly: GCA_036023115.1. NCBI lineage: Eukaryota > Viridiplantae > Streptophyta > Magnoliopsida > Nymphaeales > Cabombaceae > Brasenia > Brasenia schreberi. The sequence continues at coordinate 42,207,252 of JAYKKT010000091.1, read as the reverse complement.
TAACCTTTTGAGGCAAGACCAAGCAAAGATCCTAAGATGTTGATGCTCGAGCAAAACCACTGCTCATGGCTTGCAGCACGATAGAGTTTACTGAGATTGCTAAAGAGAAAAGGAACATGTAAATCTCATTGCAACGATAGATATCATAAGAGGATATAACAATAATATAGTGGCCCCTAGATAGAAAATTACCTAATAAACACAGTTTAAGCTCTCTCTCTCAAAAACGCACGCACATAGACATGGACGCCAACCGCAAACAAGTATTTGTAAAAAGTAAAAATAGAAAGCATACTAACCAACCAAACTATTCCTTGCAAAAAGAAAGGCCAATGCCAATAGCAGAAGAGAGAGGTGATGTAAACTAGAAAAGTGTATGGATCAGTCTTTCTCTCGGGAACAACTAAACATTGAGAGGAAAAAATTGCTGAGTCAAGTGAAGAAAAACGCCTACTCAATATTTTCTGGAAGGCATCAGTAGAGCAGACAAGAGGAAATCAAGATGTGCTCTCTTTAGGTGCTGCCTTCTTCGCTGCCTCAGTAGCAGCCTTTTCTGCTTCTATTTCAGCAACGATTTCATCGATTTCTGATTCTTCCAGTTGTCGCAGTCCCTTATCTTTTGTCATCACAGCAATCTCAATGTTTTTACCTCCACTCTCAACAACCTATTATTAAAGTTCGTAAAGAGAGATGTTACCGGATGAATCACAAAACTACAGGAATGCAAATTGCAGCAATTAAAGTGTTTGTATTCATTATGACTACATACCCAACCCAGAAAAGAAATCAGAAAGATGGACAAAAAGATAATCTGGGTAAACGAGGATCCTTAACAAAAATCTGAGCTGACAAACTCTCGTATTCAGCCATATAGCAAAGAAATTCACCGAGTCAAATGAAAATTTAGTACTCACTTCAAGCAATGCACGAATAGCAAGCTTTATGGTTTCTTGGCCTGAAGTCGCTTTATAATTCTTCTCCAAGAACTCCCACATGGAATTGGAGTTTCTTCCTGTGGCATTGGCTTTCCAAGCAGAAAATGTTCCTGAAGGATCTGTCTGATAGAGTGATGGAATGTCGGTGTAAGGGTCAAAGCCAATGATCAAAGTTGAGAGGCCAAATGGTCTGACACCACCACTTTGAGTGTACTTTTGCTGAAGTCCAGCATTATAACGAGTTATATACTCAACTGTTACAGGGACCTCAACCGTAAGCCTGTGACTTTGGCACTCAATCCGTGCCTTGTTTATAAGAACATGCTAATGCGATATGATTATCCAAACTTACAATCTTCCTGACAGACCTATAGAAAAAAAAAATCACACAAGACAAGTAAGCAGCTATATGTGCCGAGGTGATATGCACAAAACCGCCATCATCCAACAAGAGAGAATTGTGAAAAAAAACATATGCACTGATCATAAAATGCTAAGGAGCACTCTATCCACTGTCACACAGAACTTGGTATAATTAGATTAGACGCTTTTCCCAGTTCCTGGCACCCATGGGGATGTTGATTATGAATTTCTAACCACATTTTTGATAAAAACACATGAATGGGCATGTAACGCTGTAAAACAACAGCTTCTCCCACAACTGCAAGGACTGAAGGGAAAACCACATTGACTGACCCATAAGGAATGCAGACAACATGACTATGGCAGCGAAGTAAAATGATACAGGTATAAAATTTCTGCAATCTTGCTTCTTTGGCAATTATTAGGGAATTCAGGATAAGGATCCTAGCTGCTATGCAGCTCCACTTTTCTTGTCAATGTAGCCCCAAACATCTGCGATGCCCTTTTCTCCCACACACTGAATTCCATATGAAGTTTGGACTACTGCAGTTTTGGAGAATAAGATCGATTCCTTTTGTAATGCTACTTTTGTTCATGATGCAGAACATTTTCACCAAGGCCCATAAAGGCTTAACTTTCCAAATCATTCGGATGATTGGGGGTAGACTGTTTTTGCTAATGTGTTTTCAAACCAATATTTTGCAATTTTGATTCGATGTCCCGGTGTTCTGAATACATCAACCAATTAATCGAAAAACTAAAAAGAGGTCAAAACTAAACCTCAGAAAGAGGTGATAATAGAAAAGCCCCTAATAATCTGAATCTAAAAGAATTTGCTTCGGAATCAAAACATGCACTCGGGCAGTTGATGAATTTGAAGTGAGTTGACATATATTCTCCAAAATCAAAACATGCATTCAGGCACTTTATTTAAAAGAGCCAGGAAAAAAGAAGGTATTTGTGTACTTGTAGGAAAACAAAACATATCTCACTCAGAAAATATAATAAGGCAAATCCCACCAAACTCGTACAAGTCTATTATGGTCATGAATGGAGTATAACTGCTTAAGTAATAGATTAAGTTGACAACCATCGACAGAACCAATGAATCAATCTAAGTTTTCTTATGACAATTCACGCCCTCCATGCTATAACCATCATCTAACGTTCTAAATCTTCAGGATATTTAAATATTGATGTTTCCATACACAGACAATATCAACAACATTTAGGAATTATGGGGAAAATGTTAAATCCACAAATTCCATCACTCTCTGTTTTTAGTTTTCAAATGTATCAGTGTTAAAAAAGGGGCATACATGCATGTGTGCGCACACAACACACACACACACACACACACACACACACACACACATATATATATATATATATATATATATATATATATATAGAGAGAGAGAGAGAGAGAGAGAGAGAGAGTTTGGATCCTGTAATATCTGACAAATGCATACTCATACCCACCCTTTTGGGGGGCATGAAAGTAATAAGAGTCACCTTATAACTTTATAAATGACACACATGACCCCAAAAAGTGAAGGGTGAGAATGGATACGTAATAGGGAACGGGCCCCTAAGACCCATTGGTCTTAATCCTCCTGGCCCTAGGGCCTGGCCAAAGGGGCTGTTGGTGGGCTCCCCCCAAATGGCTCTCCTCTCTCTTGCTCTTCTCCCTTATAAATATATATTCTTGCTCTATAAATAGAGCCTCAACCTACCTTAATAAATCATCCTTGATTGGAGAATCATCTTAGTTATTTGTTTGATTCGTTGATTCTTTGTTTGACTTGGTTTGGGTGTTTGAACTTTGAACACAAGTGTTTGGTGTATTGATCTCTTCACAATTCTTGATTCGTGATTTGGCATAGACTCTTCAAACAAGTTGAAGAGCTATTCTTTACCTGGTATCAAAGCCTACTCAAAAGCAAATTATCGGACACAACTCCATTGGGAAATGTGCTGACTTGAAGCAATATTAAAAAAAATATGCTTTGTTGTTTTGTTAAGGTAACTCTTAAAAACTTGTTTATCTTTGAAAATGAAAAGTAAAAGTAAAGTTTTTCGTTGTTTGCTTGTTCCAAATCGTTATCAAAGTTGGGCTCGAACATTGAAAAAGTATTTTCTATCTAAAGATTATTAGAATTATGTTGATGGTTCTATTCAAGAACCTAATTTGCTTCTTAATGGGCTTGATGAGAATGAAATCATCAAGGCTCAAGAAAAAAACAAACAAGATTTGAAAATGTGGGAAAAATGAACACACAAACAAGATTTGAAAATGTTGGAAAAATGAACACAAAGATCACTGAGATCATTTGCCAAAATGTAGATGAAAAACTTAGAAATATAATCAATATTTTTGAAAATGATTTTGAAACTTAGAAATATTAAAAAAATCCATTCAAAGGATGATTTTGTTTTTCAAATCAATTTAATGAAAAAAATGATAATGCTCAAGCATGACAACTTGAGTATTAGAGATTACCACAATGATTTTTTTGAGTTATGGAATAACTTCAAAGCTTTGACAAATTTGAAAAACTACAAAAAATAGATGAATTTCAAGAATATCTAAATAACCAATATTTCTTCTTATTTATGCGGGGTCTTAAAGAAAATTTTGAAAATATTAGATTCACCTTAATACAAAGAAAATCGAGACTCAAGGAAAATGGATTTCTTGCCGATTTAGTTATGCAAGAAACTACATTGAAAGTTTTTAATACTTCCAAGGAGGCCGTTTTTGCCACATCTAGACCCGAGGTCAATCTAAAGTCATTCAAGCCCCCACGTTTCAAAAATATTGAAGGGCAAGCCAAGCATTACATGAGACCCACCACGACCCCTCGACCCAACAAAAGTACCATTTGTCACTATTGCAACAAAAATGGGTACATCAAGACTAATTACCCACTCTTTAATGAGGAGAAACAACGATGTGACTGTTTTGGATGATAAAGAAGGAAGAACACTACCTTCTAACATAAGACATTTGTTGAAGAGAAACTCAAAGAGAAGGCTAGCAACATGTTATAAACATTTGCTCAAGATATGTTTTGGTTTTTAGATTTGGGTGCATCCTTTCACAACATAAAAAAGGATTTTTTGAAAAATACTTTCCAAAAGATTTCGAGTAAGCATGTTTTTACGACCGATCATACAATACTTCAAGTTTTAAAAATAAGGATTTCAAATTTCTCAATGTGAGTTTTATACCAAAACTCAATCTTAATGTACTTTCTGTTGATAAAATTTATAACAACGGTTGTATAGTCACTTTCTCATCCAAAAATTATGTAATAAAGTATCATCTATCAAAGAAGGTGATTGGACAACGTCATAGAGAAAATTCAACAACAACAATTAAGCCTTTTACCTGCTAATAATTTTTGTAATCCATATTATAAAAATCCGACGAAGTTTTACGCTGACTATCGGAAGCCTAACACAACCCTCCTCCTTTATCCGGGCTTGGGACTGGCAATGCAAGGGTGATCCCTTACATGGGCGGAGTTAGAAAATTGATTATACAAAATGGAAAATTTGGTTATGCTAAATTTTAAAAATTATGGTGTGGTTCATGACCCAACTCTTAGATTGGGCCACTTGGATATGAACAAATTGTGTAACCGTCCTTTGTCGAATAATAATAAAGTTAAGATTTTGTTTGCAAAGAGTATTCTTGAAAAATTACATCGTTTACCCTTTCGTGAAAGAAATTTTACTGGAAGTAAACCTTTTGAGTTGGTGCACTCCGATGTTTGGGGGTTGGCTCCTATTATATCTAAAGGAGGAGTAGAATACCATGTAACTTTCATAGATGATTTTAGTAGATATACTTGGATATATATTTTGAAACATAAATCTGAAGTCTTTAAAAACTTTTTAATATTTCACAATATTATTAGAAATCAATTCAACACGACTCTTAAGATTTTGATATTGGATTCGGGTGGGGAATATATGTCAAAAGAATTTCAAAATTATTTTGAAATACACGAAATTTTGCATCAAAAATCTTACACGAAAACACTACAACAAAATGATTTGGCCAAATGAATACATAAACACATTATAGAAACCAATATAACTCTTTTGATTACAGTAAAGTACCGAAGTACTTATGCACGAAAGCTACTCAAACCGCCATATACCTAATAAATAGGATGCCTTCCTCCCAACTTAATGATATTTCTCTTTTTTAAAAATTGCTTGGTCTTAACCCGAATTACGAAAGATTGAGAATTTTTGGGTGTAGATGTTTTGTCTATATGGATAAGAACGATAAGTTGTTACCTAAAGCCATAGAGTGTCTTTCTAGGTTATGGTATTAACAAAAAGGGTCATAGATGTTTTGATCCAAAAGAAGACAAACTATAATTGTATAGAGATGCGAAGTTTGTATAAAAAGACTACTATTAGGACTCTAGCTACGAAGATATCAAAAAGTATATCCTTCTTAATGATGTTATAGATCTAGAAGATGATAACGATAATGATAATGAAAATAGTGAAAATGAAGAAACCATAGATCTTAAACAACAAGATGAGCACACCAATGTATGAATAAGAGAAAACTAAGAGACTATAAAGCCTTTTCCTTTATTTTATACTAAAAGACAAGAAAATGTAAGCATACCTGGTTTAACCTCAAAAACCCCACAAAGATTTGTGTCTTATGAAACCTTTGAACCTCAAAGAAGAAATATCATTTCTGCCATTTAACAAGTTTAAGAACCCAAATCTTATAATGAAGCTAAGGGAATATGGAGGTGGGAAAACACTATGCTAGAAGAATTAAAGGCCTTAGATAAAGCTCGTACTGAAAAATTGTACCTAAACCTATGTACAAAAAACTTATTGGTTCTAGATGGGTATATAAGGTAAAAACTCATAGTGATGGCACCATAGAAAGAAATAAAGCTAGACTAGTAGGTAAAGTTTATGCCCAAGAATATGAAATAAACTATGAAAAAACTTTTGCTCCTATTACTAGAATGACTATCATAAGAATCCTAATAACCCTTAGTGCTATTAGAAAGTGGAAAATCTTTCAATTAGATGTTAAGAATGCCTTTTTGAATGGTAAACTAAATGAAGAGTTATATATGACCTCTCCTCTGGGATGTAATGTTACGAAAAATAATGTCGTTAGATAAAAAACAGCTTTGTACGGTTTTAAGGAAGCTCCTAAGGCTTAGAGTGACAAATTTGAAAGTTTCAGGCATGCACATAAGTTTTTATTATGCTATACTGACACAACTTTATTTGTAATAAAGTCAGCTAAAGGTATAGTGATTCTACTTTTATATGTTGATGACATGATCATCAATGGAAGTGATTAAGGTGGTATTCTTCAAGTAAAAAAGGATCTTCATGAAGAATTTGAAATGAAAGATCTCGGATTGTTGAATTATTTTTTGAAAATTGAAATCGTAAATAGTGATAGAGGATATTTTATGTATCAAACAAAATTTGCGAGATTGTCAACAGGTCAGGACTAACTGATGAGAAAAAGGTAGATACACACGAAGTACTTGGAATAAAATTAAGAGCAATGGAAGGAGAGAAACTGGAAGATCCAACACCATACACGTTGTTGATAGGGGCCTTGAATTATCTATCTTTCACCCTGACATATTACATGCTATTCACACTGTCAATCAGTTTCAGCAAGCTCCTACTAGTGCTCATATGAGTACGATAATGAGAATCATCATATACATTAAACACTTTATAGATAAGAGGGTATTTCTAACTTCTTCATCTTCTCTTGATTTGACTATATATATTGATGCTGATTGGGGTGAATATGTCAACAATCAACACTCTACCACCAGTTTTTGTGTATTTCTAGGTGAATATTTGATCTCTTGGAGATAAAAGAAGAGACATAAGGTGTATTTGTCTTCCACAAAAGTAGAATATCGTGAAATCAATTACAACGGTTGCCACTGAGATTTCCTAGATTGTTGAGGTGTTGAGAGACATAAGAGTCATTCTTTAACAACCATCTATTATGTTTTGTGATAATAAGAGTGCCATGTACATAGTATCCAACAACACCTTTCATGAAAGAACCAATGACAACGAGATGGATTGTTACTTTGTTAGAGAGGAGTGCTATGGATTGTCACTTTGTTAGAGAGGAGTGCTTGAAGAAAAAGCTAACCTTGTGCTATGTGCCTTTAGAACTTAAGCTAGCAAATTTCTTTAAAAGTCATTGTGAGCTCCAAGGTTTAATTTTTTTTATTGAACAAGCTTTCGATATAAATACGGTAAGTTTGAAGGGGTGTTAAAAGTGTAATAAGGAACGAAATCCTAAGGTCCTTGGTCTTAGTCCCCTTGGTCTGATCCCTAGGGCATGGGCCAAGGGGTTGTTGGGGGGCTCCTCAACTAGCCATTGTGGGCCAAAGTAACCGTTGGGGGAGCCCCCAATGGCTCTCCTTTCTCTCACTCTTCTCCCTTATTGCTGTAAATATTTATTCTTGCTCTATAAATAGAGCCTCAACCTACCTTAATAAATCATCCTAGATTGAGAAATCATCTTGGTTATTTGTTTGATTTGTTGGTTCTTTGTTTGACTTGGTTTATGTGTTTCAGCACCAAGTGTTTGGCGTATTGATGTCTTGGTTTGTGATTTGACATAGACTCATTCTTGGTTTGTGATTTGACATAGACTCTTCAAGCAAGTTGAAGAGATATTCTTTACGGTGTCATAGGTTGTCAGATCCAGGTTTCATACACACACACCTCAAACCACAATTCTTAAGTGTGAAGTGAGTCAACATTTGCTACATGATCATGATTTCCCATTCAGGTTGCATGTGATGTGAGCAATAAAGTAAGATTCACCCACATGGCATCCAGAAAGATTGCTAAGCAAGATTTCCCCGAACAACTTACTGAGAGCATCCATAGCACAACAAAGCAATAAAACAACCCCTTGAAAGGGGAAAAAGAACACTATACTTTGCACAACTAAGAGTTACATAGGAACAGCCCAATCTAAAGAAACAATCACAGAAAGCAGTCCTAAATCTATAGGCGCTAAACATAATTCACCAATTCAAAACATGCATTCCACCATAATGAGGAAGTAATCGGAGAAAATTTCATCTGGTTAGGATATAAGTAGTTAGTAAACACAGATATTCTAGAAGGTATGGAATGTATAGTCAAATATTCAATAAGAATCCACAAGAGCTATTTGCTGAAGCAATGAATTATAACTGCTGGGAATGAACTTCTCGTCAACACCAAAAGAATTTCAGATTCCATTAATTTGCCTTTGGGGTCTGGTGACCTCAAAGGTTTTGAGGAACTGGAAATCCTGACAAATACAATGAGCGGCAGCATTGGTGTCTGATCTATGTCCTTGGTCAAGCGATTGGTCCATCCTCCGATCAATTATAATACGTGAACAATCTGAAAGCCTATAAAAAAGCACTTGCTAGGCAGGCAAGCCCACAGGAAAGAGAGGAGAAATTATGCAGACAGTGTATGAAAGGTGCCTAAAGCAGGGTTGATCGCCAACGATGGAAATGGGGCTAAACAACCCGCTCCCCCAAGGGAAGAAGAAGACCTTTATGTTGAGAATGGTCAGAGTGAATAAGAGTATTTGCAACAAACCCCTTGCATGTCGAGCTATACCCACTGAGATTACCTCTGAGCCCAGTGGTGCAACTAGGTCATCCTACTCAAAGCATGGACCTTGCCCATAAAATGAATCATCCACAACAACCCAACCGCAAGAGCGGAGCTCTATCAACTGAACCTATAGAAGATCTTCTTTATGATCAAGCAGTTCCATAAAATTGAGTATTATAGTATTTGCAATAGTATCTAGTATACGAGGAATATCAATTATCAACAAATCCAATTATAGCAATTGCTCATGGTACCTTCTTCTAGATTTAGTTCAAGATCCCTCTTACTAACTAAACTAGAACGAGAATTATTGGGCCTGTTCAGCTTAAGATGAAAACGGCCTGGGTTAAGAAGTTACAATCACGGATCAACTCCAATCCATCATCAAATTATAATCCACAGCAAACCATAACTAACATGTTTTCTTCCACTGTAGGGCAAACCATTAAGTATCTGAGTATTTCTCCTGCTTAGAGAGATTCACCTGATGGAATCCAAGTTTAGTTGTGTGCGTATGGGCGTGCGTGCGAGCGTGCGTTATGTGTGTGTGTGTGTGAGAGAGAGAGACCAGTCTCACGAACTACAATTCTCAAGCGTATCCCCCCTATTGCAATGCGATCGTGAGGTTCCCCGTTCAGGTATCTGTAAAGCAATTTCAACCGCATCGAATGACGAAAAAAATGCTCAGCGAGATTTCGCCAGCCAAACCCACAAATACTCAATTGAGAGCATTCGTAGCACGACGAGACAATCAAGCAACCCCCTAAAAGGGGAAAATTTATCACACCAAATACTTAGGAAGCGCTCAATCTCAAGAAACATTCACCGAAGGCCGTGCGGAATCTAAAAGCGCTAAAACTCAGTTTTCACCATCCGAAACCCATTTCAGTTTAGCACCCGAATGCCCCAAACCATCAAATTGATCCACTTAAAGGTTAAGAGAAAGACGATCGTGACCACAATACAGCGGATACTCGAACTGTTTCTTTCTCTTGGGTATCGCCAAAATGTGACAACAAAAAGGAGTGTTCAGTACTTCTCACACGGAGAGAGAGAGAGAGAGAGAGAGAGAGAGAGAGAGAGAGAGAGAGACCTGGAGTCCTGGAGCTTGGGAATGGACTTCTTCTCGACGCCGAGGACGAGGGCATCAGTTCCCCGGACGCCGACTGCCGCGTTGCCCTTGCGCACGGCCTCAAGCACGTATTCAACCTGAAAGAGGTGCCCGTCCGGCGAGAAAACCGTGATCGCCCGGTCGTATCGAGCCATTTCCTCTCTCTCTCTGAGCCTGCAAAAGGTAGAAGATGGCAGCGCAAGCTTGGCAGCAAGTCTTCCCGCTCTACTCGCTCTGCAGTGCCCGGGACACGTACCAGACGACCGGTTACGGTACCAACTGGTGCTTCATCCCAAGCCTCATCGCGCGCAGGGATGGCACGATTCCCTGGTTTGTCTAGGTTGGGTTCGGGTCAGAAATAACCCGAATATTTTTGACCGGTTACGAGACGGGTATGGAACAAAAGTATGCCCAACACGACCCGATATACAATATTGAATTTCAAAATTTCAACTACCTAATATCAAATTTTCTCAATTATTAAAGTAGATGATTGGTTTTAATTATATATATTTCTCATTTTACAAACTATATTAAGATTGAAATTAGACTACCAAACCCCCCAAACCAATGCAAATATAAGTGGGTACGGAGCATAAAATTGAGATTTGAGTACGAACCCGAAATATGTATAACCCCCCCCAACCTGCTGAATTCTTGTATTGCATATGAGTGATCAGAGATTAAACAAACTTGTTGGGGATCGGTAAGTCCAGGTCCTTGTATCACACACATAAAGTCTAGGTCTTAGTCCTAGCTCTTAAATACGTATATACACGCACGTGCATGTGCAAGTGCACGCACACAAGGCAGCCAAAGCCCTAATCAGTAAGTTGAAGCCAGATGCACGCCGGGGTATCGAACTCATAACACTCCTTAGCCAGGTGAGGTATTGCTCAATGTGCTGCAATCTTCTTATTCAATACTATGATATCAAACATCATGTTATATTATATGAAGGCGCTTAAGGTGGTCTGTACATTTGATATTGATAATATATGCGAAATTGGATTTTGAACACGATGTAAATGGAAACACGACACAGAATCTAGCGATTGAGCTGACCCGACTTTGCGTGGGAGAAGGGTTGGTTTTGGTTTTAACTGTAATTGTGACGTTGAAGTTATGCGAAGGGCGTTGACCGCCTTGTCCGGAGGAGAGGAGAGGGTCCTGCTTGCGTCGGAAGCTGCCCGGACTACGAGTAGACCGTCAAAAGGGTAAACATCGGACGGGCGACAGCCAATGTTTTCAAAAAACCCACAGATGCCCTTGCCCCCGCCCCCCCCTCCTCTCTCCTGCTAGCGTGCAAAATCTCTCTTTACCTGCTTTAAGACGAAAGGGATCATTGCTTGAAGCAACTGCGAACTTCAAGAGAGGTTTGATTCTTTTTCTATATTTTGTTTCTCGCTGTGGGAAACGAGCTCTTGGGCAAGAATTCTTATCATTGTGTGCTGTAGGAGAATGAATGCATCCGCTGAAGTTGCTAAGCTCCCTTTGAATTTTGTACTCTCCCTATGCTTGAGGCTGTCTAGTGTGATTTGATGAACGGCGTTGCTTGGCAAGAATTTCTGAAGATGGGTGTTGCTTGTCTAGTTACGTGGTGCATCTCTGCATTTTTGGGGGGATCTTGATTTCTTTGGCATTTCTCAAATGTTTAAGATGGTTCATTCAGATTTCTTTCGAATCCAGGGATTGGGAATGCCGAGGACGCGCTATTTTTCCTTTTATTGGATGACACTGTGATTGTAATTGGTCACTGATTACTAGCTCATGTTTTGTATATCCACTTTGTTTTCCCATTTTTATGCATCTTTTATGGGTTGCTTGGCGCCTTTTGAGTTGTTACATGTGTTTTCTGTTGTGAACCCAACTACGAGGGTTAACCAAGTTCGTTACTGTTTTCTTAATTTCATAAGAACAAGTAATCTGAAACTTGGTTTGGAGTCAGCTGAAGTTCTTGACGAGAGTGAAATGTATGGTGCTCAGCAGCATGGCAATGTCCATCCAAACCAACCCTTTTCACACTCTAAGATGGGATCGGTACATGGATGCTTAGTCGCCATCATGATCCATCTTAGGTCATGCCCGCGGTTAACTCCAAAAGGAAAGATCATGAACAGATTGATCATGCGGCTAGTGGAATCTTAGCACAAACATGTTTTCAAAAAGCATCATACTTGTCTAGGAGCAACATGGAGCGTACGTGTCTCTCCCTGATTATGAGGGGGAAATGGCTTATTTAACGTGAAAAAAGATTGTCCATGCAAAATGTACATAAAATGAAAGACTCCCTAGTAAGACTCATGCGGGTTCCATTTTTCATGCAAGAGGTTTTCATCTCCATTTAGACTTCTTTCTTAGGTTGCCCTCAACGAAAGCACTTTGCTACGACACCAGCCGTGCAGGGTCATTCTTCTGCGCAGAAGTAAACGAAGATGCTTCCTTTCGATGTTGATTTGCATCTAAGAAGTAAACATCCTTCCAGAGTAAAGTTTGCAAAAAACTTCCTAAAAAAACATCCTAAGCTTGATCTAGTATTTCCTCTGGTGTTTTTTATGCATGCTATTCTTCTGTTTTGTGCACATAATTTAGTCACCCTAAATGAAACCTTTGTTTGTTTTATAAATAGCATTCCAAGTTTGGCATTCCTCTAATATATCACTTTTCTTGTTCTAGGTTGTGAAAGCTAGATGGAAGTAGGCGAATGCTCTATAAAGCATAACAAAGATAATGACAGCTCTTCTGTGAAAGCTGAAAATGACGTCATGGATGAAGATGTAGAGGCACAAGATCATGAGCAGAGCGTTGGTTCTAAAGTGAATGAAGAAGAAGAAGAAGAAGATTTGGAAATGGGTGAAAATATTGAAAGTGAAGATCTCAATATGGATGATGGTTGGAGTACGGTAAAGTTTTATCCAGAGGTACAATTAGAGTTGAAACCCAAAGTCGGCATGAGTTTTAATACTGAGGATGATGCTTATGAATTTTACAATGTGTATGCTAGAGTTGCTGGCTTTACCATTAGAAAGAATCACCTCAAGAAAAGAAGAGGAAAAGTGTACTTTCGCCAATTCACATGCAATAAGCATGGATTCAAGAGAGTAAATATGATAGACGGAAAGCAGGTGCAGGCTAAAGTGAGATGTGGGTGTTTAGCGGACATGAGGATTTCTTTTAGTAGGAAAACAAACATGTGGATTGTAACGAATTGGAGAGAACAACATAATCACCCTTTTCATGACATGGACATAAAAAGATCTTGTGCGTCTTCTAATGGTACAACAGATAAGCCTCAGGCATCAGTTGGAGCTCTCGAGGGCAATGAAATAAAAGCTTCTCAATTGCCAACTGTCTTGGCATTAGAAGCAACAGGCCCAGGTGATCGCTCTTCTACCTGGAAGCAAATTAGAGCCCATTTAAGGAAGACATACACTAGATCTCATGAAAATGGCTCTAGAAGTATCATTGACTACTTCACAAGAAAGAAGGCCGAGGATCCCAAATTTTATGCTAATTTTCAATTAGATGAGCATGGAGAACTAGGTAACTGCTTTTGGGTAGATGGCATCTCACGTCAAGATTATTGTCTTTTTGGAGATGTCCTTGTTGTTGATACTGGTAATGCAAAAAATAAAGCAAACATGCCATATGTTCCATTTATTGGCATAAATAGCCATTGGCAAGATACTAATTTTGGGTGTGCATTGCTCATGAAGGAGACTGTTGAGTCTTTTGAATGGCTTTTCAGAGAGTGGTTAAATGCCATGGGAAATACCCCTCCAAAACTCATTATGACAAACCAACATCAGCCAATGGAAGCAGCAATAGCAAAAGTTTTTACTGATTCAGTACATATGTACGGTATGTGGCACATGACTGACGGATTTTTGAAATATTTAGGCCATATGGATCAAATGCATCCAAATTTCAGGAAAACTTGGAATGATTGTATATGTGCTTCAGTAAATGTGGAGGAATTTGAAGAGAGATGGAAAAATATGATTGATGCGTTCCCAAAACTGGAGGACAACGAACAGGTACAAAATCTTTGGAATGATAGAACGAAATGGTTTCATGTATATTCAGGTAATGTGTTTCTTGCAGGCATGCGTAGCTTCCAATGGGAAAAGGGAAGCAACGATATTCTTAGGAAGACTGTTGATAGACATACTCTCATGCATGAATTTGTAGAAATTATAGAAAAAAATATCTTGAGAGCACGTGATGATGAAAATACACTTAATCAGGGATTGGATGATGATTGGCTGATTTCTATAACTAGTTGTCCTTTAGAAAATTATTTGATGAAAATCTTCACGAGAGCAACATTTGAAAAGATCCAAAATGAGATTCAGATCTCATTAAAATGTGTTCCAAAGGTTGAAAGCATCCCTGGTGGTCGAAAATATGTTATTACAGATTTCTCAGAGACTGTAAGCAAAGAGTATGTTTTGACCTTCCATGAGAACTCCAAGGAGATCTCAAAGTGCACATGTAAGAAGTGGGAGCTTGAAGGCATTGTATGCCGACATATTTTCTGGGTACTTAGATTTGAGGGTTTTGAGAAGCTCCCATCTAAATACATCTTGAAAAGGTGGACACGAAATGCAAAAGATAGTCTCATGGTTAATTGTGATGGAGATAAGTTTCAACTACACAATTATGTATCTTTGCGGCAAGGCCATCTATCTTTTTATGCAAATAAGTGTATATTTTTTGGAGCACAATATGAATCAAGTTACGATCATGTCTTAGAAGGTTTAGTCAGACTTTCTCTTGAAGCGGAAGGACTTAACAAGATTGAAGAGCTAAAAGCTAGAACAAAGGAACCAAACCATAAAATGGTTGAACCAGCACATGAGATCGCGAGGTCTTCAATCAAACTTGCTTTTGGGGATTCCGAAGTTGTATCTATGAAAGAACCAGGCAGTAGACTCAAATTTGGAAATGAGTTGTCAAAAGCAATGAGGACATGTGCCACTTGCGGCAAGACTGGTCATGATCGTCGTAACTGTGCACTGAAAATGAATGCTGGGTATGATATGAAGTTCACTTTATAGTATTATATAAGGCTGGAAGTACTTTATTGCATGATCTTGAGTTTGATTATTTCCCCTGTGTTTCAGGAACTTATCTAGTAAGATTAAACTCAACAAACCACCAAGAGCATGCAAACATTGCAAGGGTTCTGGTCATGACAAACGAAATTGCCCTAAAATAAAGCGTATTGGTAATCCATTTACTAAAGTATTTATCTATAAAAGTACTTATTTATGGATGATAATACTTGCTCGAGTAGTTCTTGCTTATGTCTTAAAAAAGATCTTTCATTATATTGGATTGTTTGGATGCCAGTAATTGTAGAGGATGATGCTGGATACTCAGGTTTGTAAGCAAGTTCAATGTGAAGGATCTAAAGTTAGCACCGTTGTATCTTGAGGTAAATCATATACATATGCTTAAAGAATATGCAGTCGTTCAATGGTGTCAAATCTATTCATTTTGGTTATGAGACGTGCTTATTATTTGTAGAGTTGATTTGCTGGTGGATTATTCAAAGATGGATCGCAGAACCCCTCTTCTTGTAACAAAACTCTCCTTCTAGGATGTTTTCTTTGCAGAAATCATCATGTACTCCAGAAGGTATGTGTAAGAACTGGCCATGTCCTTTTCTTTTCTTCTGTTTGGGAAAATAATAGAGGTGTGATGTCCGTCACAGTGTTTTCATTCGGCTCCTGTTTGAACATTCAACAGTAGCCAGTAGGTGTAGTAGCACCACGTCTTCCACCACCATGCGTGCCCTTCTACAGAAGCCTACCATGGCTCATTATGTTTCATTATCTATATACAAATGTAAGCTACTTTTATTTAATTAATACAATTAACGATATTATCTTATTTGACAGATGATTGTGCAAGGATCAAAGAAACATAACCTACAATAAGCGGCTTCTGTGGCATGATACAGGAGACGTGTGCTTTTCTCCATGCAAACCAGGTAAAACTACATGCACTTTGTTGTGCTACCACCGCTGCCTAATAAGATTTTTTGGACACTGGTATTCTTTAGGAGCTGATGAAATTTTGAGAGTCAGAAGGTCATTGGTGTAGTGGGATGCAACCTTGGCCCTCATTATGGGAGGGACAGGTCGGTGACATGTTGGTGTATATGGCAAAGCTTTTGATAGGCCTTAGGAGTAAAGGTTCTAGGCTCAGAGAGTGCTATGCTTGGTGATCCAATAGCAAACCTCATAAGGGTGGTTTGTCCGGGTACCCAATAAATTACAATTTTTTCCCTGAGAGTTGTAGAAGGGGGTTTGTGTTGTTCTACTCTAGTTATTGCATTTTATGCTAATTATTGACCTTCAAGCGGTTTGGGTGCATGCCATGAAAAACACATTCTTATATTGACCTTTTTGTTGTTTGGAAAATTTACCTTTCTTAGTTTCAGCAATTTGGTTGCTTTCAAGCTACATGGTTCCTGTGAGGTGATGCATGGTTACTGTCAGAAAACCCTATGAGGTGTTACAATTTGGTTGTTTGGAAATTTTTTCCTGAGAGTTATAGATTTGGGTTTATTTTGTTGTACTCTAGTTATTGCATTGTATGCTAATTATAGATGGGGGTTTATGTTTTTGCCATGGTTACTGTCTGAAAACCCTATGAGGTGTTGCATGCTTCCTAAGTGGGGTTTAATCTCTTGCTTTGCAGGCATTGGCATAGTGGGAGAGGGTTTCCACTATCGTACAGGAGGTTGGGGTTCGATCTGTATCGTGTCATATCTCTGTCTAAGCCCTGTGGTGAGGGTGTAGGCCTTCGGTGGTTTATGCTGCGAGGCCCAAGTACAGACCTCCCAAGGGCAACTTAGGGTGTTGAATGCTTATATAACTGTATTACATTCAACTTGGAGATGACTCCGCGTAATATGCAGAAAGAGCTCGTGCATGTGATGCAGAGGTATCATTGTGTCAGTACCGTTGTTACAAGGGCTGCTTGTCTCTTTCCAAAACCTCGTAGCGCATCTCATGTCTTATATGTATTTATCTTGGTGACTGTCAATAACATATGTTCTGTAGTTTACAATTTATTATTCAAGCAGAAGAAATGTTTAATGTTAATCTCTCTCTCTCGCTCCCTCCTCCTGCCTGTTGGTCGTATCAATTATTGAATTTCTTTTGTGAGAACAGCGGTGCATTGAGAAAATACACTAGGGTCATCTTCATAAAGCTAAATAAATTCCAACCTAAAGATTTCAACGCCTTGATATAGAGGTGATTGTTGTCCACAAGCAGGATTTTAGCACATGACGGATGCGCACTTGTGAATTGCTCATATCAAACAACAGATGGTGCAAGGCTGCAAAACACCATTTGCATGTTTTCCTGCAGTGCAAATGGAAACCCAGTGGCATGTTTCTTTATTGCATGGGAAAGATAAAATGCTTTAATTAAGGACACACTCAACGCAAACGAAAAATAGTAGAAGCTTTCTCATCAACCATGTCAACAACAACAACAACTAAGCCTTTTCTCATCAACCAACCATGCCAATAAAATGCAGAAGTTAGCAGCATTTGTTTCAGATGAGATTAGAGAGAGAGAGAGATCTATCCTTCAGTGGTTAGTCTCTCTTTTTTCAGTAGCTGTTAGTAATCATCGCCTCTGCCATACGAGAGCGAACTCTGAAAAGATAGAAGCAGCTACAAAAACAAACACCATAAGAAGCCTACTCTTTTACCAGAAATCTGGAGTATTTCACTACAAAAACAAAACCGACAGATCGCCTATTCTTCTTTCACATGCGATGTATTTTTATGCAAATGTCTCAAATCTAGCGAAAACCCAAATAATATTTTTAGCGCACTCCTTTTCCTCTTTCACGTTCATATTTTGGTCGGGCAGCTATGGCTTGTTTAATTTTGTAATTCATGCATCTTCCGTTGGTTCTGTGCTACTCTTTTATAGAGGAAGAGTTTAACCTAACAAGAAACCGGGTCAGTTTGCTTATTGCATTCTCCCGTGAAACTAGACTTGTTTGCGATGAGATACTTTGCCAATTTGTATTGGTATCTACAACAATTGAAAGATAAGAAGTAAAGTGGATGCTATAAAGCGGAGAGTATATATGTTTTCACTTATGCTTATTGTCAAGTTTGAGGAAGGTAATTGCCATTCGTTATGTTAGGCTATCAGCAGCTAGTCATACAGATTCTCACTTTTCAGTGGCTTGACTACGTATTGCAATTGTAACTTCCTTGATCTATCAGTTTTTTGTCACCCTTGTCTAATTTCCCACTAGTGTCAAATTGACCGATCAAAACCAGTCTGTTAAACATTTGCTAAAACTTGCACTATATTGTGAGAAAATCGTAATACAAAACTTTCCTAATATTTTCAATGTCTACCAAGATTTTCCAAGATTATTGTTTTTACCTGTAAGTCCAAGTCAAGATTATAGTTCGTACCTGACAATCCATGGGGATCATATCAACAACAACAACAACTAAGCCTTTTCTCATACTAGATGGAGTCGGCTATACGGATTCTTTGTTTCCACATAGCCATATCATGTGCATAATTTGTAGAATACTGTCAGAAGGCTAACGCAACCCTCCTCCTTTATCCGGGCTTGGGACCGGCCATTCAAGGGTGATCCTTACATGGGCGAAATTACGAGGATTAGATCAAATGGTTTAATATTCTTGTTCTGCATTTCCGTTACATTTTCAGCGGCATTTTGTGATATACTGCATCCTTTATACCTTTCTGAGTTCAAAATGTGTTCAAGAGCTTGTACTGCCTGTATTCCATCTCCAACTGCTAGGACTGTGGCTCCCAATTTTTCAAGCATTATGGTTGCAATCCTTTGTAGAACTGTCGTATCTTCTGCAAGTAAAATGTGTAATCCTTGAAATGTTTCCTGCTCGGCGCCAATCATCAGAGTCAAACTTCTTTTTTTAGGATCACCTTGCTCAGTTGGTCTTTTTCTGAGGTCTATACTTCTGCAATCTGACTCTAACAGTTCTTGTTTCTCTATCTTTGTGAAGATTCCAATATTTGAAGGGCAAGCTGCTAATCTTTTTTCATGATAGTCTGCTGCTTTCCACACAGCACCTGAATTGTCATTTTTTGTGCTATTGGGATGCCTATAGTTTTTCCCCAGATTCTCTATGCTTTCGCCATGACCATAACTACCAGGATTGGTATATGTTTTTGAGGCTTCCATTGGGTGATTGAAGTTCACAAATCTCGCTGGTCTTTGAAACATCTTACCTAGCTGCTCTGCACACGTCGGAGATACTTCTGCTGAACAATTGTCTGACCGGTATGAATTTGGAGATCCATCTTTTACTTGGTAAAGACATACATTTATTGGAATTTCTAAATCATCTGAGCAGGTCAGATCCGAAAAGGGACCTATCTCAAAACATTCTTGTGAATCTTCATGCGCCATTGACATTTTTGTGGCACTGGTTCCGTTAACAGCTTCCAATATCTGAATCAGTTTTGATTTATACAATGGCTTGTTCACCTTTATCAAATAACCCTTTCTCCTGAGTTCCATCTTTTATGTATTAGGGGTGTTATGGTTTATCACCCATGCAAAGTTTGCCTTCTGCCCATATTTCTCCAGAAAGTCTAGCTGCACCTTCCACTGGCCCGAACTTAGGTCCAGCAATCCGGCATAGACCACAACAGAAAGGTCTAGTGTTGAGGTATTATCAAGATATGGTTCCATGGAAGCTTATTTGTTGTGTTTGCGCTGAAATTTTTGCATTGTAAGCATTCTTTCATGATAAGGCACTTCTTGTCAAGTTTGTCATCCACTATGTTATCAATAGCAGTTAGCGTGTTGACCCTGATATAGCGATAGCGGGGATGGTAACATTATGCTATCTATTCCATTAACCACACATCAGACTTCAGCTTCCTGCGGTTCTCTAATCGTCACGAATAAATCTAAAGGTATGCTGCGGTATCGTCACTGTTTTCTTTGCCCCTTCTTCATGAGATCAAGATTGAATCTTTTGAGGCGACAATGGTGAAAATGATTTCAATTTTTCATCTTCATTGTCTGCCTCTTTCTAACCTTTTGTTGTAAGAGGTAGTTTAAATAGGATCGCAAGGATTGGCAGACCCATTTTAGAGTCAAATCTTTAAAATTTTTGGATTGAAAAACATAAATAAAATACAAGTCTCACTCGAAATACAAGTGCACCTCGCCCTAAAAGAATTCTCGATATGCTAGTGATCGTAAGCGCAATTAATAAGGAAGACGACGACAACCATAAGGCGTAGTTTGAGAGGTTTGATCCTCTCAGTACTAAAGCATCCAATACCGTTAGAATTCCCAAGTGAAGAACACTTCAACTATGCCAACACCAAGAATTCTACAGGAGTCCTGGCAAAACCGATTCATCAGGTCGGTTCAGTCGGGTTCAGGTAAAGAATAGGCCGACCCAAATCCGACCCAATTTTTGTTTAGGTGATAGGTCTTTGAAAACTGGACCCAACCTGGGCCGGATTCAGGTCAACTTCGGGTAGAATAATAATAAAATATATATATATATATATATATATATATATATATATATATATATATATATATATATATATATATATATAGAGAGAGAGAGAGAGAGAGAGAGAGAGAGAGAGAGAGAGAGCACACCAATTGGTTTTACCATGTAACCATTAAAAGATCCGAAGTGCAAGCGTTTCCCCTCTTACAAAAGTTTTGCCGAGGAAGGTAAAAGGAAGCGTTCCCCTTCATACTGATTTGGGATAGCAGCCATGAGCCGCTTAGTCTTGAGGTTTTGGAGGACTGTAAGTTTGTCATCTAGTTCTCCCAATTATTGTTCTTCAGTTAATTTCTCCCTTTTCCCAATCGAATTTTGTTCCGAGATATCCTAGGAAGGAAGATTCACCGTGTAAAGTCTTCCTTTTTCCAGCAGCAGCATGCACGCAGAAGAGATGCCACAGCTTATAGTCGACGAAATTGTTCATCTTTTAGAGAAACAGGTGTGTTATTTTTGTATTAGTATGATCCTCTCGAGTTTTCTGGTTGTTTCATTGCTGCAGAGTTTCAGTATGCATATGCCTTTTTCGTTTTGATGTGTTCTTTTCTTCTCGACATTAATTAAATGCACATGGGTGCGTCATTGATGTTTTTCCTAGACGATTCTGCACTTGAAGAGGAGGCCGAGAGAAAGATTGGATGGCTGCTGAAATCAATTTTTATTGGAACCGCTGTTTACTTTGGCTATCAGTTTGTCCCTTATATGGGTATGTGAAGTTCCAAGTGGTAGCGGTTTTATGCATTTGTCTGAACCTTTCAAAGGGTTAATGACATAACAAATTTTGTCTTTTTTGTAATTCTTTTGGAGTTCTCACTAATTGAGGTGTGATGCGGTTCAATGTGGTGCATTAAAAGCTTTCGTTGTGATTCTTGCAGGTGACAATTTGTTGCAACAGTCTCTTTCTCTGCTACAAGTCAAGGATCCTTTGTTCAAAAGAATGGGGGCATCCAGACTTTCTCGTTTTGCAACTGATGGTAACTACCTAATCAATATTGCAAATATGTGTCAAAATGTTGATGATTGATCAGCCTACATCTAAATCTCTCCTTTTTTGTTCTTGTTTTAGCCTTACCTCCTGAAAATATGCTTTTAACATTCATATGCAGTTAAACATCTCTATAAGTCATATTTTTGTGTGACAAAGTTTGATATTTCATATCTGTATGCGATAAGATCGTTTCTACTTATAAGTTTCTAACTTGATCCATGGCTGTGCTTGTGTGAAGTGTGACATGGAAGAGCTTAGTCAACTAATGTGTGATTCTGAATCCCGAATCCCCTAGAATATGCAGGGGTTGGCATACTTGCTTCTCATGGTGGTGGTTACATTGGTCTATCTGCATCTAACAGCATTTCTAGTTTGTATTTAGTCTTTTCATCCATAAGGCTGACTGCAATTATCTTACACTTGTTCTAAATCTACTTCAGTATTCAACTTCTCTTTTCTGGTTTGTTGTGTACGAGGAATTAAAATTGGTGAAGTACTTAGGGAACAAGCCAATGGCCGCAACACTGTTAAGAAGATAAATTTCATGAGATTTTGGAAGCTGCTACTGAGCAAATTGCGAATTTTTATTTTGATAAGTAACTATTTAGCAACTTGCAATGCCATTAGATCTACATATTATGCTGTATTGCAGCAGAAACACCCTTCGCTGTTTCCTTTGTAGAAGCAGAATGATGCTAATATGCTATTCATATACATAGATGTTCTTTCATATGAGCATCTGTCGTTGAAAGCAAAACCTGCAATTGTTTGGTAAATGTGGCACATTTGAAGAATATATCCAATCCTTTGCTTGGTTTGATGGTATGAGGCATCTCCCATGATATAAAGGCCACTACTAGGTGATATTTTAAATTGGAATCACTAGCATACTAATAAGTGTCTATGATACATGGTCATCTGTAGTCACCTTTGCTTGTATCTTTCATTATCACTTCATTAGAGACTGCATCTATCGTTATTTCTCTAAACAGTAAATCAACATTTTCTCTTTGCAGATGTAGCAAAGTAATTCTTTGTTCGTGTAGTCTTTGCTGATAATTAGCAATCATTTATGTGGATCAAGTTGTGCAAGCGCCAACTTACGCTTCCTATATGTTTATGTAGATGGAAGGAGGATAAAAATCATAGAGATGGGAGGAGCTCAAAGGCTTGTCAACATGCTAGAAGGAGCTCCAGATGACCGCACACGCAAAGAAGCACTCAAAGCGATCGATGCCCTTTCACAATCTGGTAAGGTTACTAGGAGCGCTCTGCGCATATGATCATAGAGAAAATTGTTTTTCTTTTAAGTGGATCACAACATCCATATCAAGGGTACTTCTTGAAGGAACAGACAATAGCAAAATGGGGCAAAACACATAGTTTGTCCCAAGTTTAAATATGAAATACAGTTAACATTTTGGTTAGAGTTCCGTTTTACCTTGGCTATAACAATCTCACATCTTGCAGATGTGGCTGTGAAAGCTTTACAGGAGGCTGGTGCTATAAGAATCATCAACTCAGTATCTATTTCCTCCGATGGTGATGTTGCAAAGTACAAATCTAACCTGTTGAAACGATTTCAAGATCTTAGGTACGAGATACCTGAAGTAGAGATGGAAATAGGTAATGTCATGGTCAGGATTCCTTAATGTAAGTTTAAGAGGGGAATAAATCATTGTCATGACAGCCCCGATTCATCTCTAAATTGGGTCTGTCTTATCACAAGATCAAGGCTGCGTTATGTTAAGAAACGGCACAGTGTAAAGGTTGGTGTTTAATAGACATGAAATTGTCATCTGCCTTGTGCTCGAACTGAAGGTGTTCAATCAATCAATCTTTCCTGAATAACAATTACCATCTATCCTAATTTCTTGCTTTTCACACTTTGTGGATGTCTTGGTGACTTAACTGTGTTGCCATGTGCATCAGACTGGTTCGAAGCTTAGGTATTCAAATGAAAACTTGCATGAACTATTTTTTGTTAATGGTCTATTTAAACCCGTGCTAAATTCTGAAAACCCATGAAACGTGTGCTTCGAGACTTTTAGCTGCATCTTGTTTTTTTATGATTATATAACGAATTATGTCATGTATGTACGCAAGGCACTAGAAACTGACCTTAGTGATTAACCCTCATGGTTAGGGTCACCAAGTTACTACCACCATGGGGTTACATTCAGTAGCATGCAGAGGCACTGTGGTCATGCATGTCCGTCTTCAGATACAGGTTGAATCGATAATCACGAATGTTTGCTAGACACAAACTGTTTATGGTTCTTGGTGGTTTATTGAAAGATGAGTATTTCAATAAAATTCACTTGGGTTTTGAAGTCTTCTGGTCTGAGACAACTCTTGAACCACAGAAGTTGAAAAATGATTGCAAATTCAATATGAGATTTTCATCTCTTCTTGCAAAGGTAAGCTGTACAGGTATTACAAAAAAAGGAAGAAGTTAAGCTGTACAGAAGATGCCCTTGGAGTTTTATGATAGTTCTGTTTTTCTGTTTTCTTGTACAGTAGTTTATAAAACTTTAGGCAGTGCTCAGATTATATCATCAAATTTTTGGTTTTACATCCGCCCATGTAAGGGATCACCCTTGCATTGCCGGTTCCAAGCCCGGATAAAGGAGGAGGGTTGTGTTAGGCTTCCGACAGCCAGCGTAAAACTTCGTCGGATTTCTACAACATGGATTACAAAAATTATGAGCATTGCTTTGGGGCATTCCCGCCTAGCGACGTGCTGCAGAGCCTGAATGCAGTAAGAAGTAAGCAAGAGCCACTACATTTTCGCCCGAATGTAGTGAATCAATTGCAGAGAGGGTTCCCACATCATGGACGGGTGTGGGTAAAGAAGTTAGTCCCGCTACATTGCCGCCCGAATGTAGTGAAAAATTTTCAGAGAGGGTCTCTGCATTTTGATTATGGACGGATGCGAGGGGTAAGGAAGCTAGTCCTAGATAATAAGATTCGTATTGGTTCTTGGAATATCGGAACATTATCGGGTAAGCTAATGGAGGTGGTAGATACTATGATTCGGAGAAAGATTCATATTCTATGTTTACAAGAGACAAAATGGGTTGGAGAAAAAGCAAAGGAGATAGAGGATACAGGTTTTAAATTATGGTACTCAAGTAAAGAAAAGGCCCGAAACGGAGTTGGTATTATCATAAATAAAGATTTAAAGGAGAGTGTAGTAGACATACAACGATATGGTGACTGAATCATGACATTGAAATTAGTGTTAGGAGTAGAGGTTTTGAATATAGTTTGTGCTTACGCACCCCAAGTAGGACTAGAAGATAGTATAAAGACAGTTTTTTGGGAAGAGTTAGATAAGGTGTTTCAAAAGATTCCACAAAGGGAAATGATTTGTTTAGGAGGAGATTTAAATGGACATGTTGGTAAAGAGGCATTAGGATATCAAGGGATTCATGGAAACTTTGGTTATGGGGATATAAACGAGGAAGGTAGGGAGATTTTAAATTTTGCTATGTCATTTGATCTCTTTATAGTCAATACAATCTTCAAAAAACGAGATGAACATTTAATTACTTATAAGAGTGGCTTATCACAAACACAAATTGATTACTTTATTTGTAGAAAAAAAGATAGAGCGTGTTGTAAAGATTGTAAGGTAATTCCAGGAGAAAGCTTAACCACCCAACATCGACCTTTAGTTATGGATTTACAAATAAAAAAATGGACAAAGAAGAAAAGAGTGCATCGAGCTATTCGGACTAAATAGTGGAACCTTAAAAGTGAGAAAGAAGATATATTTAAACAAAAAGTCCTTCAAGGAGATGTTTGGAATTATGTTGGCACACCCTCTGATATGTGGAACAATATGGCTATACATATTAGGAAAGTGGCGAAAGATGTGTTACGGGTATCTAAGGGAGGTGTACCGGCACAAAAAGAAGCTTGGTGGTGGAGTGAAGTAGTACAAAACAAAATCAAGGCAAAGAGGGCATGTTACAAATTACATTATGCTAAGAAAACTAGTGAAACTTTAGAAGCTTATAAGAAAGCAAAGAAGGAAGCAAAAAAGGCCGTTAGTGAAGCAAAAGCTAAGATTTGGGAGGACTTATATAAAAAACTCAACTCAAAAGAGGGTGAAAGAGACATTTTTAGGATAGCTAGGGCTAGAGATAAGAAAACTAAAGATCTTAATTATGTTAGATGCATAAAAGACGAGGATGAAAAAATTCTAGTGGCAAATGATGATATAAGAAATAGATGGAAAAACTATTTTTATAATCTTTTTAATGAAAATAACGATGTTAGTATTAGTTTAGGAGATTTAGCCAAGTCAGAAAAGTATATAAACCACAATTTCTACCGACGTATTCAAAAGAATGAAGTCAAAGAGGCTCTTAAACATATGAAGAGTGGTAAATCGGTAGGACCAGATAATATTCCTATAGAAGTTTGGAAAATACTAGGAGAAATAGGAATCACTTGGCTCACAAGACTATTTAATGAAATATGGAAAAACCAAAAGATGCCCGAGGAATGGAGAGCAAGTACACTTATACCCATATATAAAAACAAGGGAGACATTCAAAATTGTGCGAATTATCGAGGTATCAAGTTAATGAGTCATACTATGAAATTATGGGAAAGAATTATTGAACGTAGGTTAAGACAAGTATCAAGTACAACAGAGAACCAATTTGGATTTATGCCTGGTAGATCTACTATTAAAGCGATTCACCTTTTGAGACGTCTTATGGAACATTTTAGAGCAAAAAAGAAAGACCTTCACATGATATTTATTGATCTAGAAAAAGCTTATGATAGGGTACCGAGGGAGGTTCTTTGGAAAAAAGAGGTATTCCATTGACATATATTAACCTTATAAGAGACATGTATGATGGTGCAAAAACATGTGTGAGGACTCATGAAGGAACGACAGGCTTCTTTGAAGTTAATATTGGATTACATCAAGGATCAACTTTAAGTCCATACTTATTTATAATGGTGATGGATGAGTTAACAAAACATATTCAAGATGAAGTACCTTGGTGTATGTTATTTGCAGATGACATTGTATTAGTGGAGGAGTCTAAGGAAAAGGTTAATAGAAAATTGGAACTATGGAGAGAAACATTAGAAAACAAAGGCCTCCGACTTAGTAGAACAAAGACAGAATATATGGAATGTAAGTTTGATCATTTGGCTACTTCAGAGGACATAGAAATTAAAATTGGCACACATTGCATTCCCCAAAAGGAAAGTTTTAAATACTTAGGGTCAATTTTTCAAAGTGATGAAAGAATTGATGGAGATGTTACACATAGAATTAATGCTGGTTGGTTAAAATGGAGAGGAGCATCAGGTATTCTTTGTGACAAGAAGATACCATTAAAATTAAAAGGTAAATATTATAGAGCAGCAGTTAGGCCTGCCATGTTTTATGGTTCTGAGTGTTGGGCAGTTAATCATCAACATGTACAAAAGATGTCTGTGACAGAAATGAAGATGTTGAGATGGATGAGTGGTCATACAAGAAAAGACCGTATACATAATGAGGTTATTAGAAACAAATTAGGAGTGGCACCAATAGAGGATAAAATGAGAGAACATCGTTTAAGATGGTTTGGACATATAGAAAGAAGATCAAAAGAAGAACCTGTAAGAAGGTTAGAAAACCTAAATTTGGAAAGTATTAAAAGAGGTAGAGGACGACCACAAAAGTGTTGGAAAGAAACAATAAAGAATGATATAGCTTATTGGGAGTTAACTGCTAACATGGCACACGATAGAGATCTGTGGAAAAGGCTTAGTTGTTGTTGTTGTTGTTGTCATACCCTCTCTCTCTCACAAACACAAACACACATATGCGCGCACACATGCCAAAAAGAAAAAGGGAAGGAGATTATTTTTCTGCGTTCTGTTGGATGTTTAACATGCTTAGATGATCGTAAAGGCTACCGACCTTCATCTTGTAGCAACAACCCCATACGGCGATGGTGGTTAAGCCGACAGTGATTGGTAAGCACCAAGATTATGCCATAGCATTGCGAACAATACAAGCTACAATAAAACCCGACAAAAACACAGAGCAACAGGGAAAATCTTTGGTCATGTTTATGTTTAACACGTTTTGGACACGGATATAAAATGATAGGCATCAGTATGACCGAGAATAAAAAACATCCAAATATGCTTCAGGGTCGGAGTCCAAATATGCTTCTGGGAACAGAAAACGTAAGCAGCCAAATGCACAAGAAGTGATAGCTCCTCACCTTGTTAGGAATTCACTCTCAAGTTGAAGGTAACGAGTTACATACACGGGGAGTGCATCTGTTTTTAGCTTCCATTGTACCCCAAAATAATCAACAGCCAGGTGTTGTTTGGATCCCGTGACCATACCCAGATCTGACTAACCAGACAGAGTTCAGGCTTCAAGCATCGCGGTCCACCATTACATTATGAGACTTGGGCTCACACATCCTCACCCTGGCCCATGAGTTCGTCAACCCATCGACAAATCAATTGGACCCAGTATCTGAAACATAGTATTCGAATCTACATCCTTTTGGATATGGTTCTGAGTCTTGACCTCATATCCTTATCCAAGCCAGGTTTTATATCCACTTCTATCATATTAGCGTTACGGGAACCGAATATGAACCGTTCACTCAAAAGAAGAAACAGAAAAGAAGAAAAAGAACCTTTGCTTGCCGACATCAAAACAAGTGCACAGCGAATCTTATCTGTCTAAATATGATAGCACGACCTCATTTACTTCCTAAAGCCCTTCGCGTCTCCTTCCCCTCTAAGAAAATGTACTCCCATCTCTGTGGTAAACGTCTTCCATTAGTAGGAACGTGTATTGGTACGGGCTATCCACGACTCTACGCTACCGTCACACGCCGAGCCCCATCTGCCACCTTCTCATTATTTAAACGTCGATTTCGATTCCAGTAACTTGCAGGAGGCAAATAGTCCGGTTAACGAAGACAGCGAGTTGGGCGAGAAGATGGTTTTCTCTTCCAAGAAGAAGAATCACCAAGATGGCGAAAAGAATCAAAAGCCACCAACTATGTATCCCGAAGTGATCGAAACGAATCCAGAAAGAGACTCCCCATTTCTGTTCGACCCCCAAAACCAGTCTTCTTCTTCTCTCTACCCGTCGATTGATACACACACCGTTTCTCCTTCGTATCCGTCATTGTCTTCTGCCCAAACAACGACGCAACCCCAAAAAACCACATCTACGATGTACCCATCGCTAGACATGACCGATCTCGCAGAAAACCTCTTCCCGGACTCGCCGGAGCATGATGAATCCGTACCCAATCCGACGGCTCCTGTAGAAGCCACAGAACAGTGTATCCTGACCGTCCCTGGCGCCATAGCACATCTCATCGACAAGCAATACAGCGTCGAGCTTGCGTCCGGCGAGTTTTCAATAGTCCGTTTGGTTCAATCCGGCAACGTGGTCGCCGTGTTTGTGAGAATCGGGGACGAAGTGCAGTGGCCGCTTGCGAAGGACGAAGCTGTCGTGAAGTTGGATGATTCACATTACTTCTTTACACTGCACGTCCCTGCGGAGGCCGGAGAGGCAGTTGATGTGCTCAATTATGGGCTCACGTTTACGGCTGAGGAGTATAAGAAAGCGATGAAGGATTTGGACGCGATTTTTCAGCAGTATAGCTACTTCTCTGTGCAGTCTGTGGATATGGTTCCCGGTTCGGAGCTTCTTGTTCGGCCACCGGCCGACAAGAAGAAGGAGGTGGCAGAGGCGGCTGCAGCGGCGTATTGGACGACGTTGGCGCCCAATGTGGAGGACTACAGTGGGTCTGTGGCACGGTCGATTGCAGCGGGTTCCGGTCAATTGATCCGGGGAATCTTTTGGTGTGGGGAGGTGACGATCGATCGGTTGAAATGGGGGGACGAGTTCTTGAAGAGGAAGTTGGAGCCTAATGCCACGCCTACAGAAATCGACAAACACACATTAAAGAGGATCAAAAGGTATGCAATTCTGAAATGGTCGGTTCGATGGGTTGAATTATTTCCTTATGAATCTTGTGTATTTTCCTTTCTGTGGTTGATGTTATGTTGGTTGTGAGACGAAACGATCTATTATACTTCATTATACATTTCTCCATATCTTTAAGACCTCCTTCCTGCAAATGGTTGTCAAAACTCTCATCTTGCAACTATGAATATGTTATATGGTATATGATGAACAGTAATTTGTCCTGTGTTTTCTTTGTGTTCCCTTTTTTGTTTTTAATAGGTTAGACTTTCAGAGTTAACGCGACTTATCTTGCTATCGAGGGATTTCCGACTTCACTATATTTTTGTGTGGATTGGTGAGTTGGCTATTGTTGGTGCAGGGCTAAGAGACTAACCAAAATGTCTGAGAAGGTAATGAATGGGGTCCTATCAGGGGTGCTGAAGGTGTCTGGGTTTTTTACAAGCTCAGTGGTGAATTCGAAAGCGGGTCAGAAGTTTTTCAGTCTGTTGCCGGGTGAGATTGCTCTTGCGTCCCTTGATGGGTTCGGTAAGTACTTACATCCTCTTAATGTCTTGTGATTCGATATCGATGGCGTTTACCGCTGTCTATGAGACGACCGTATTATTCTTGTTGGAGGTGAAACTCAACTGAGGCCTCACAGTTGCTGGCCGAAAGTTAGTGAACACGTATATCGGCTCAAACTGCCCTTTGGAATTGGCCTTTGTAGAAAAACAGATTCTTACTGCTTCTTTTGAACTTGTGCAAGCAGATTTCCATTCTCATTTTGCTATTCACTAGTTTTCCTGGAAGGCCCATACTTGTGCTTCCATGCTTGCATCCTGTAAAATTTTAAACTTGATTTGGCGTCATAGAAAGGTCCATGTTACTGAAGTTTCCACAACTTGAAATTTGGAAGACCATATCTAGGTTTGTTGCTGGTGGTCCTCTACTAGGCGCCATCAGGATGCTAGAACATGAGCAACCAGAAGCTGCAACTTAGTTGCTTCATGTTGATTTAAAGACTTTGACTCTAGTTTTAATCTACTTTTATTGCTTTCATGGCTCTCATTTTTGAACTCTGCGACATCATAAAGTTTCGGTGTCTTTTGTCTTTGTTCCTCCAAATTCTCCTGTCTCATTATTCCAAATGCAAGTTAATGGCAGTTCTTCGACAGACTTACTACAGGACTACACTAACAGCAAAAAGCTTAAACTGTCCTTTCTCCGATAGTTGCTCATGATACAACTGTTCTAATAGCTACATATTTGTTTATCTACCCTAGAGAGACTGATGATGGTATCAACATTTTCTTACAAACAGGCAAGCTTTGTGATGCTCTTGAAGTTGTTGGAAAGAACGTTTTATCAACGTCATCAACTGTGACAACGAGCGTCGTCTCTCACAGGTGCTTGTCACTACCTCTTTTCCTTCTTCATTAGGACCTTTTTCCTGAGTTAATGTTGTCATATTAATCTCTCTAAAAACTCCAGAAGTTATTGAAAAGTGGGGATAAAACTTGCCTGCGAGACAAGGCCGACACGAGGCGCGGTTACTTGTAATCGCTGCTTTCTGATACTCCTTGCCTCCCACCGTGGTGGAAAGTTTCAAGAGATGCATCCCTTGAACTCCGGCGCTTTAAATTACTACGTGCATTTCATGCCGAAGTACATAATGTGAAGGCATGTGATATAAACAATTGATGCCATACACCATTCTGTAATGATGATAATAGGGGTGGTTTTCTGGTTTTCTTGTCACCCTATGCATGCGAAGACTCAACAATTTGAAGACACCTATTCTGTGGAATCTGGATGTGAACACTACTACATCCCTCACGCATCGCATAATTTGTGATGCTCTCGAACTTTGGCTTTTAGTTGAACAAATATCGAACAAGATCAATTTATATAAGTATTCAACTTAAGTATTTAAGTCGATTGGATAAGTCAGGCTGTTATCTTTAGTTCTGAAGATCTCGTGAATCGTATCTGAGATAGTGCATTCATGGTCCATGGTTGTTGGCATAATTAGATAGAAAACCTCGGCCACCATTCTTACGGTTTTGGTTCAATCGGTGTTTTTTCGCGTGCCCATGCATAACTTGTTTCTCTCGTGTTGCAGGTATGGCGAACAAGCTGGCGAAGCGACAAAAGAAGGCCTTCATGCTGCAGGGCATGCGTTTGGCACAGCGTGGGCAGTCTTCAAGATAAGGAAAGCCTTGAACCCGAAAAGTGTCATGAAATCATCAACAGTTGCAAAAACCGCAGTCCAGGCGGCAGCAAAAGCACAGAAGGCAAAGAAGAAAGGGAAGTGAGAAAAGCAAGAGGTGGTCATGGAAATTCGTCACCTTGTACAAATTTGTTGCTTTTTTCTTGGTGCAGTCGGTTGGTTTAAAGGGTCATTGTTTGAGTGGCTTTAGAGGACTGCAGCGTGCCTACCTTTGTCTTGTATGTACGAAAAATCTTGAATTTTCAACTCTTTATGATTCGAAATGGTAGAGACGCTTTAGTGTGTTATGGTGATGTTCACTTTACTAAAACAATATTTTGTGGTTGCGTGAAGGTGTTCGTAATGAGTATTGCTTGTGCTTAAACTTTTTAGGCAACTTGAAGCATTGGTTCATCGTTAACGTTGTTTTTGGGAACGTAGAAACATGCATACTTTCTTTTCTGCGGTGCCCATTAGAAGTTCCTGCCGTTTCTTTTCTTTCTTTTTTTTGGGTTATGGGAGGAGGCCGAAGCCCAACACAATGCACCCTCCCGTAGTCGAACTCCCCACCAGAAGCAAGGCGCTACAGCGGCAGGGCGCCCTGCTGTTGAGGTACTCTCGGTGCGAAGTTGCTGCTGTTTTAGAACTATGATTCACGTAAAAATAATGCTTTAGGATTCACTAACCTTGTCATGCGTATGAGGATGACACCTCTCTTTCTGTAATTGAATTGCTAAAATCGTCTTTCCAATTAAATTGGTTTAATTTTATTTATATTGAAGAAGGTGAAGGGCCACCCCAAGGGCATGGGATATCAAGTATATAAAGAGCAAAGAGGTTGAATAGTGGCTTATGTAAAAAGATATCCTTTGAATTCATGGGGATTCGGTTCTTCCTACTTTGTACACTCCTGACTAAACCACTCTTGATTGATTCCATGTCTAACAATGCTGGCTTGCTGGGTTCGCCTCCTACTCAAGTCTTTCGGAAGCGTCAAAACCTAGCAGGATGAACTTGTGAGGCTTCGCCCTCCTCTTTTAACAAAAAAAGATTTATTTTATTTTCTACTTATTATGACCGAACTGAAGTTGCCTCCACAGATTCAAATTCAGATGAAAAAAGGTAATTCAGATTTCAATCAGTATGTAACATATGCATACTTGATCGTGCTTGTATTATTGGTCAATTTTTTGGGTTGGGACTTGGGTCCAATTTAAATATGCAAACTGATCCAAATTTATCAGACGCCAATTTGGAAAGATATAAACTGAAATTTCATATTTAATATTTTGGCATCCTCTTGTAAAATTTAATTCTCTCTTTCTCTATGAGTGGGCTGCTGTGCTGATCAACGACATAGGTAATTCAAATTCAAATCTTAAAAACAAAAATTATAGATCGGTTTTGCAGAAGCAATAAGTTTTTTTATTTAAAAATCTCGATCATTTATCTTTAAAATCAAACGCTGAGATTTTATCTCTTTCTTTCTTTATCTATCTAGCTATAATATATATATATATATATATATATATATATATATATATATATATATATATACATATATATTAAAAAATATCAATAACCAAATCCAAAAAACCAATCAAAAGATTACCTAAATCTACATGACATTAACCAATATCCCCTTGCCGTGCTGGCACAAGTAGAGCCAGAGCCTCTCCAATCACGCCTTTGCGTTGCGACCTTCCTCTCCACCCACCGCTTTTCGGCTCCTACCCCTCGTTTCCTCTCCACCGCCCGACCCGGACGCCGGCAACCCTTCCATGGCCTCTCGGCTACCACCATCGTCTTCCTCCTCGCTGCCATCGGCAGATGAGCCTCTCTCGTATTGGTGCTACCACTGCGACAAGCGCGTTCTCGTCGATCCCCTTCCCGACCAACCGGATCTCGTCTGCCGCGAGTGCCAGAAGGGATTCGTTGAGATCATTGGCGCCCCACTTTCTCCTGCGATCGCGGCCTCCGGCGACGGCAATAGCTCGGATCCCTCGATCAGTCGCCAGTTCCAGAACATCCTCCGGCTCTTCGCCCAGGCTGCCCAGATTGGACGTGAACCTCGCTCTCCGATCCCACCAAGAGAGGACTTGAACATTGTGGCTGGTGCCGGTGGCAGCAACGAGTCGCCGTGGTATGGGATCGTGGAATCGGACTCGTCACAGCCGCCAGAAAACGATGATTTTCTGCGAATTGAGCTTGATGATGGATGGGAGGAAGCAACTCTCGAAGGCGACGAGGAAGACGAGGACGCGGAGGAAGAAGAGGAGGGAGAGGTGGCACCGGAGGATGAGGATCAGAGTGCTGGGCTCCGTGACGTCGTGCGGGTCCGAATTAGGGAAAGGAGCGCGCAGTTTTCTGGTGGAAGCCGTACAATTGATTGGCAGGAGATTCTCCGTGAATTGGAGGACAACAGAATTGAATTGAGGGTGGAATTCCCCGGAAGAGGAGGCGAAAGGTACGTGGGGAATCCAGAAGATTATGTCGATGCAGCCCGATATGAAGTGATACTACAGAATTTGGTCGAGAATGATGGTGGTGCAAAGAAAGGGGCGCCACCAGCATCAAAAGCGGTTATTCTCGGCCTGCCGATCATCGTCTTCAGCAGGGATGGGGAGAATCATGTGTGCGCCATCTGTAAAGAGGGAGCTTCTGCTGGTGAGAAGGGGAAGGTATTGCCTTGCAGCCATGTCTATCATGAGGAGTGCATTCTCCCTTGGTTGAACTCCAGGAATTCATGCCCGGTTTGTAGGTATGAGCTCCCGACAGACGATCCGGAGTATGAAGAGCAGAGGAAAAGGGTTGTGGGTGCCAATGAGGAAGATGGCTCTTTGGAAAGTCGATCTTAGTGAATCGTATTGCCAATTATAATGATGACGATGAGAATGGAAGAAGAATATATCTGACAGTGATTATCTTTGACCGGCGGGTGATAGTGAATCATATCTCAGTGATGAAGAGGAGGAGGAGGATTATGTGACAATGATTGTAACAGTAATGTTTGCTACTGTTGTTGTTCGTAAAAACGATGATCAAAAGTTGTACATAACTTCCGTAGGTTCTGTTTATGTCTTCCTCTGCTTGACTCTTTCTTTTCTTTTTCCTTGTTTTCTCTCATAAATTCTACCAGAACTCGGACTCTCATGTGTTTCTATATGTTTCTTACGGTGGTGTTATTTATTTTCTTACCAAACTATTCACGCTTTATCAAAGTCTTCATTTCATTGGTATTTCTTTTCTGTCTAATGCTGGTTATTACCACCATTCTATGAAAGTGTGGCTATTGCGATTTGATAATCTTAAATATAGAAAATAAAATGATGATCTGTGTGTGTCTTTTCTGTTCTCACGTTTTCTAATTTATCTTCCTCCCTGTCAATATTACATTCTGTTTTTGCCTTGCTTATTTTCAGAATAGACACTTTTCTAGTAAAGGCAACCATTTTTTAGGCCTTTTACATATGGAGGTATCAGTCGTTTCTCGACCTTGTTACTGGTCCATTTTTGGCTCGTATCTGATTTTAGGACATTTGCAATGTTTCATGCTGACCCACGCACACAGCATACACATGCGGGCACATGTCCATGCATGAGCATGCCTAGAAGGGGAACTAGTGGTGTTATCTTTCTTAGTCTCTTCGGGATCTTTCCTGATACGACTTTAGAGTAAGCTATATTTGCACTTCTGGATAATGTTTGAACTTTGAAGTGCGTTTTGAGTGAGTATTCCAAAATTAATTTCTTCCGATCCTGGGGAATTGATATTCTCTTTCATAAAATTTCATTTTTTATTTAGTATGCAAATCAGGTTCTTAGATGTCTATTACTTTGGATTCTTTCTGGACGATCATATACTGATCATTCATTATTTTATTTCTCAGAAATTTACTTTAGCAACTTTGCTTAATATATTTTTCCTTTTAATCTTGTTATGCCCTGAAGAATTTTCTTTTTAGCTTTTCAAATGGCGAGTAAAATGTTAGTGTTTTGTATGTAAATGTTGAGTGCTTCTATCTTGTGTGCTTAATGAAATGTTTGGTGGCCTCTCTTAGTTGAAGAGGATAGTGAAAAATAGGTTATGTTGTTTCTCCTCGTAGTTTATGAGGATAGTGAAAACAGGTTACTTTGTTAATTTTATTATTCAATTCTATATATTCATTCTCATGGGCTCTAGGTCTTTCGTGTCAGTTCCAAATTGGAGTATGTGAAGTGTTTGTTATTATTGTTTCCATTCTTATGCTATATCTAGACATATTTTTGCTGTTATATTTCTTGAAGCGTTCAGCAGGTCCGTCAAAAACTTCTGTGGGTTTTACTTTGTTGAAGATCTGAACTTATCATAATTTTACAAACTGAACATTAAAGAAGCCTATCAGGACTTCGTGGGCTTCTTGGGATATGCTGCACTCTTTGTCAGCATTAGGTTTCATGACCCTACTATATTTGTGTGTGAGATTATTTGCAAACTGGGGTTCAAGATAATGTGCCTAAATTCCATATGATTATGATTGTTATTGTTACAACAAAAAAATCATACTCAACAGGATGCAAGCAGCTACAACGCTGAAGAAGATTGAACGGTTCTACTTAATACAGATTAAGATACATCAACCATCTGAATAGATTGCTGTGCAAGTAGGAACATCAGTCTAACTTTTCATATGGACTTGAGTCTACATCTGAACCTGTGATATTCCGTCATGTTAAAGCTCCGAGATGACAGACAAAAATAAGCTGGAGGTATTAAAAAATAATCATCTCTACTCCCAGCTGATCTTGCTATTTGTTAATGGTTCTTGCAATACCTCCTATTTGGAGCACTGGGTTTGGTAGGAACATCAGTCTAACTTTTCATATGGACTTGAGTCTACACCTGAACCTGTGATATTCCGTCATGTTCAAGCTCCGAGATGACAGACAAAAATAAGCTGGAGGTATTAAAAAATAATCATCTCTACTCCTTAGAGATAAGGATGAACAAATCCAGTGCTCCAAATAGGAGGTATTGCAAGAACCATTAACAAATAGCAAGATCAGCTGGGTTTACGTTTCGAGAATGATGCAATATGCTGACATAAATTTTATCTCAACATGAATTTACTGGCGGCATCTCAAGCATAGGTAGAATCAGACCTTAATGAGGGGCATCTCAGTCATGATGATTGTCAACCAGCCTAGCTAAGGTACAAACCTTGAGAAACTCTTATCAAAATCATTGCCAATTTGTAGTTCTTAAAATAGGCTATGACAAGGTCGTAATGTTCTTGGCTTAGAAAGAATGCTTAGGGAACACATAGTCCCGCATGGTAGAGTTGATGGATTGTCAACAGTTAGTGATGGGCATGATTATAAGTATTTTACAGACATCAATAGTTTCTTACACAAATTTAGGGTTTTGCATTAAATAATTCTTACCCTATTGCTTTTCCCATGATATCATGCTCGTGAAGCCAGAGCTGACCTCTGGCATACAAAACCTTATCATCACGTGTGTTATTATCACCTGAAGGAAGAAACTTTCCGTGTGAGAAAGCATTCCTGCTTGGTCCATGTTGCCACATTCGTAGATGCATTGTGAGGCATGGCATTTCACTATATGGAAAAGATTTCTGAACTTAAACAAGCAACCTATCAAGCATAGTATTTACTGCTAACCGTAAATAGTTTCAGCTCTAAGATCTTCAAACATAGCTATCTGTACCTTTGGTGAGGATGTCTGATTTATCAGTGTTAAGGTGTTCATGAGCCTGCAAGGGAATATATGAGACATTTGCATGCAAGGAAACCTTTAACAAAAGATTGTCAGCTAGAAAGATGTGCAATCATCTGTGCATGTTTCTGAGGGATGGGCATATGTTATCAAGACTGCAGGTTTTATATTTAATATGTGCAATGACTGTCAAGTTCTTGCCGCAAACCTGATTGTACCTCACATATTATCTATCAATAAATTTGTGAAGAAGTTCCACACTGATGATCATGAGATTCTGAGAAGTTATCCAGAACAAGAAACTCCTGAGAATTGATTCTCCCATACACACAAACACTGAATTATCTTGTGGAATGACAGAAAACCAGGATTGCTTTAAAAGGAAACCGTTGATTTAAATTTTCTCTGGATTCACCCCTTTGAAGGGTCTTGAGCGGAGCTCTATAAAGTGGGAATATATCGAGCAAGTCTTTTGTGCTAGATATTCTTCTTCTTCCACGATTACTTCACCCTTTTCTCGTGTGAATTGGAGTTTCTGCCCTGAAGGTTACTTGAAAGAAATTATCGGGTCTGAGACTGGATGAATGTCAATTTGGTAGTGGTCCAGTCGTACATGATTTGCTTTAGCTTTCCTATGATCTATTAGTCAATCTATATAAATGGGTATGAACCTGCAAAACTCACTAAGAATCATGAAACCAAGCTAAAGTCAAGTGTGTGCACGTTAATGACCCGATGAACTATTGGAATTGGACGCCCCTGAAAAGCATGATAACCAACAACCAGCTTAGAATGTTGAAAATAATGCCACTGGTCCACTACGTAAGAACATACATATGCTCAAACTGAGGAATTTACACCAACAGGAAATAGTGAAAGAGACGCACATCACATTCTTATCGTCCCAATTAAATGCTCATTGGTAAGATTTACATGCCTCCATTTATGCTGCTTTGGACAAATGCACGAAATCTTTGACAATTAGGAATGGGCAAGATCTATGGGCTTACCTGCTCCTAAGTTACAAGGACACTCACAGTGATCAAAAACTTATGCAGGAATTGGAAGGATGTAGTTACAGATATCTGAGATCCATCCCAAACAATACAGGTAATGAAATCAAAGTTTTTCCTAACTATTGTTTTCTTTTGTTGAGAAACGAGCATGTACAGTAGTGTGCCATCATGGGTCAGGGGTTCCATGATTTTTTCTGCAATGCCACATTTATAAGTTATTTCTTTTAAATGCATACATAAGCTCAGCTTTGGATATTGAGTATATCGATGGGTTTGTTTAGATCCACCAACAGTTTATCGTTGAACATACCTTCACATTGAATACAACAATCTCCCCAGCACGAACAGATTTATCATCCATGTACAGAAACAGTATATGGCCCTGCAAGAACAGATGCATTTTAGCAGCCAAGCCGATATAGAAGTTGAAATGTCACCATTTTCATGAAAATAACAGATATGGTGTTCTGTATCAAACCAAGTAGATGGCTTCCATCTATTTACGTTCAACCATCGGCCTAAAACAAATTTGGGCAATATTAGCTTGCTCCCTATCAGTTTACCAACCATCAGACATGCACACAAGCTGTAAATATCCATCAGAGCAGGTTGAACACCTTGAAAATCGTCCCTATCAGCATGAGCAACAGAAAATCGGCTAAAGTAGCAAGTTGGATCCGTCAAGAATGTGTACCGATTCAGAGAGAGGCAAGAAAAGAAAAGGGATACATAAGAACCACAAAAACAGCTAAAATTCTGAATACTGTACAATGAAGACAGAAAATGTAAACCCTTATGTTTCTGACAAAAACTTAAAGCATGACCGAACGAATTTTCTGTCCACATTGATTCATGAAATCATTCAGCTTAACAAGCAAGTAATATCTTCCACATCGCTAAGCCCAACGTGAATCACCATACTAGGTGATTTTCCAATGTCCTCGAGCAAGTCTTTATCAGTCCTCAGCATCTAGATGTAGATCGACTCACCCTCTTGAAGCCGGGTTCCATGCTCCCAGAGAGAACGCCGACGGCTGGCGATTCGCTTCCAGAAATACAAATTATCAGCTTCCATACAATCAGTACTGCCCCCAGTATCCTTCCTGAAACGCAACACTGCAAGAATCAATTGAAAGCAGCATTGGTTTTACATCCCCCTTCGGACTATAATAAGCAAAAGCTGGATGATATTCACAAAAGAACTCGTCCTTCGTATAAACGAAAATCCTCACAACATAGCACATCATTCACCATATTAAGCACGAGACGATTTTGGATAGAAGTAGCATATTTAAAGGATTAAGACTGTGGAACATAGTACCATCATTCACCACATTAAGGGAGAGTTCGGATTTTTAATCCAGCGTAACAAGATTGACTTCAACTAAATCTCAAGAAAGAATCTAACCAAACAATACTGAGAAACATAAACAAACCAGCTGAAGAAATCAAACCGGAAAGGTGCAGTCTATGTTTCCTATTGAGTAATGAAGATCCACAGTCGATCAAGTAGAAGAAGTACCGACGCTGACAATTTGGGTGGCGATTTCCATCGCCCCAGCGGAACGGATACTTCGAAACGTCTCTGGAATTTTCTTTTCCTTCCTTTTTATCCTTCTTTCCTTATGTCTCTGATCGTTTCTTTTCTTCTTGCGCCAATGCAAAGAGAAACAGCTTCAATGAAAGATTTAAGTAAAACTTCACGTCTTCGGCCGCATTCAGACCGCCGGCTTGACTCGAGATTATAAGAGAAAAATGAAACCCACTTAATTTGCAAGAAAGAAAATTTTTCTACTCAAGATTATAAGAGAAAAGTTGCATTTTACTTTAACAAGCAGCTGTCGTTCAACTCATTTAACTCGGCTTATATATGGCTTCACCAAACGAACTGATAAGGCAAACATGTGTTATGCCGTGACTGCCCCTGTTTGGCCGTTTGGCTAAATTTAGGAGCCGTATTTGTGACGTTGAAAAGATGGGAGTTATAAAATTACTGACTTAAGCCTTTCTGTATGGGTTTCTTGTAAAGGCGTGCCAGCAATGGGTCGGGTCATCGCCGTTCCTCGTCCTCTCGCTCCACGTCACGACCTCATCGATCAGCCGCTGATCATCGATAACGAACGGCATCGGTGGAGCTCGGTGGGACCAGGGAAGATCCAGTCAGCAATTTAGAGGAAGCAGATCAAGAAGGGGCAATACTGACCTCAGTGGAGAAGATCAAGAAGGGCAGTACGATTGTTAGCTTTAAAATTTCAAATTCCCAGCTTCGCGATTAAGGATCTTTAAGTGTTTATTGCATATTTTTGCTTGGAAATTCTCCAATACCTAAGAAAAGCTTATAGTTGATGTCGAATGATAGAGTGATCCTTATCGTAACTTGCAGCACGAGTAGTGCATCCAAGAAAACTTGTGATTAGCAGTAAAACATCGATTTACCTGTTGAGACTCGTTGTATTTTAATCGATTTCTCGAAATACCTTTTTTCGAAGAAAAAATAAAATGAAAAAAGCTGCCTCTCCCGGTATGATTTGCACATCCAAATCAATAATTCATTATAATTTCAGTTCTGATCAAATAATATATAATTTTTAAAGCAAGACGAATATAATTAATGGTAATATATGGGCTTTCATCCCTATGAGACGCAATAATGTGGGAGACATTTCATTTAGAATATATGTCCTGATTCTGGATTTCAATTTGGATATCAACAATTAAAACCGGCCCAGCATGACGACGTACTCACAAATGCAAAGGATTATTTTGCCCAAATAACTGGCGGATCGGTGAAAGCTGGTGATTATATAGTGAGATCAGTATCATAATGAAGTTTTTTTCTTTAGAGTGAAGAGAATAGCTCACAGTCATACCGTGGGCTCAGCATCATAGACAATTATGAATGAGACAGGAAGCAAAATTCGTGAAGTATAAACCTAATTGTTTCCATCATACATGTGAGAATCAAGACATACCAAAAGTACTCTTCTTAACCTTCTTCAATTCATCTACATTTGTGGTTGTAGCTCAGTTATTTGGGCGTTCCTATTAGGGATGTTCATGGAGTGGGACAGGTCCGGGGATAAGTCCCTCTGAATATTGTAAGCTAATATGCATATTTATTTTCCTTGTACGTAGGTGATGTATTGATGTTGACAAGAAAGAGGAAAATTGCCAATAACGGTGTTTTTGATTCACGGTACCAAGCATTTCGTACAAGAACTATGTTCTAAACTCATATGGAACTGGAAACTATGGTATACATTGCTTCGGTGCTTGAAACTCGAACTTGGAACCATGGTTCCATGTTCGATTTGTGGATGGATCTGGTATACGTTACCTAGCACAACGAGCAATGGACAAGGAAATGTTGAACGTGAGAACCTGAGGGACTGAACTGAGAACCGGAGTCCATCCAAAATTTGCCTTCATATATATATATGAAACAGGTGATATATCCCGCCAGAGAAGGAACACTAAAAGACCAAGAAAAACAAGATAACTGGGTAGGGGATCGATTCACAAGTTGAAGGTCATGAGTTTGATACCCATGTGTTCATCTGGCTTCGGCCTTTCCATTGAACCAAAACAAGAAAGGCGTCTAACAAGGTAGCATTGTGTTTCCTGTAACAAAGACAGGCGATTCCGGTTCTTGCGTTACATAGGAGAACACATTTTCTAAAACTTGGAAATGTTCACTCAAGGATACAAAACTTGGCATAAGGTGCAGTCCCAATGTAACTACAGATTGAATAAGATAGGAAAGATGAGCAGTCTCGTGAAGCTTTTCCCTCATCAACAGGAATACACCAAAGCACATATTCGTGTCATCTTCACAAAATGACGTCCTTTGAGACTGGATCGTGATACTACATCAACTGATCTATCCTCCCTTCAAGCATGCAACCTTTTAGGAGCACTGCAGATCTCTCTCTCATACATGCATACATATACATCCAAACACCCCCAAGGAAAAGTCTGAAGAAAAACTTTCTTATGTTCGATGCAGAGCAGAGAGAGAGAGAGAGAGAGAGAGAGAGAGAGAGAGAGAACCCTGCATCTTCGATTCGCTGTTTCTTTCAAAGACAAAACTAACCAATACATATGTTCAAGCACCATGGTCCCGACCGCACCGTGTTGTCTTGATAGCACCCGTTCACATGCCAACATATCACACTGCAGATTTTGATTTTGACCAGCAGAGCATCACAAATATCACAAGTAAACGCCCGAAAGTTGGAAGATTTTGATCACTATGAAGTCCACTAACAAGACCAGCATCCAGTTTGATAGCATTAGATCTGAAATTCTAGCTGTTGCATACATGCTTCCTTCTTTTCACTGGCTCTGGAGATTTGAGGTGGATATAGTGAAGACCTCTCCGAGTCCTGACATTGATCTGGAGTTACAGTTCTTAACTGTATGTGACAACCCTCAATCATTTTGTAGAGAGAGGAGCTCAATTAATGCAGTCGCAAGTTGGTCTATTCGTCAATGGCTTGAGTTCCAATGTTTTGCTGTTAAAGAGTGGGGAAAGACTTCTTAGTTCATTAAGATGTAGAAGATGATATGAAATTTAATGATCTGTAAAATGAGGGCAAGTTTCTCTCAATATTCACCTTTCCAGAAAATAATATTTGACATAATAGACAAGTCTTCCATTGTGTGAGAAGTCAACTTGATGAATCAAGGCACTCCCATTCGACATCTTAAGTACCATTTACTTATTTATCTGTTTTTCTTTAGTATTGACAGTGTAATCATGTTTGCTGCAGGTAACCTGTAGTCAAAGCTCGCATGAAGCAAACGTGATATTGCTTTTTCGAGTTAAGTGCTGAAGCTAAAGAAATTCATGTAGCTGACCCTATTTAATACAGAAAAGGGCTTGGTTCGGGTTTGGTTTTAATGAATCAAACATGCAGAACAGATCCATATAGCCCTGCTAAAGTTCATGGGTCCACCTCGTAGCACATCAACCGAAGACTTGGATTATCGGTAGAAAGGATTGCTTAGAAAGTTGCAGTTCAAATATTTTCATCTTCTTCATGTGCATTAAATTATTGGTGATTAATCTCTTCAATGCTTAAAAAGAATGGGGGAACTTATCTAACTAGGGATCAGACACCTCGACGGGGAAAAAGATGCTCATGCAGGAAGATGACTATGTACCTAATTATCAAAGTTGGCACATCGGTTTCTTTCAATCTTGATGTGTACACATCGACTTCTGTAATGCGTGTAGCTTTCTAACGCACTCCTCTACACAATTCAATTTTTTTTTGTGGGAGGGATTTGATCCTTATACAGTAACCTTGTATACATGGAATTAATATAAGCACTTCGACTTGGAAGTATATCTGTAAATGTCAAGCTAGCTTCTGCATCTGCATCTGCATGATGCATTTGGTTGATCTCCTACCATCTGAATCCTTCTAATTGTGATCTGAGACCAGTATTATCAGAATTTGTGGAAACAGGTGAACTTTTTTGGGCTTCATAGACCATAATGAAACTCATTGAGGCTTGGATCGCTTATTTGGTTTCTTGTAAATGTGAAAGCTTCTAATTGCAGATTGTACCAAATTTGATTGGCCACTTCACTCCATCTTTTTCAAGAACAATTCGACTTTGATAATCGATGAAGACAAGATTGTTGAAGAGGAAGAGAAACATCAGCTGAAAGGGATATCGAAACAGGCACCTTCTTGTTAAACAGGGGCAGTGACATGGTAGGTGTCCATTTTGGTGCCTGTTTGAAATATTCTTGTTAACACATCAACCATGTGAATTTTGTGCTTCAACAAGACGTTTCTCGCTGATGGGTCGTCAAAATCTCCGCAGAGCAAGTCTCTCTGAAATAAGATAGATTCTTGGTGCATATTGGATGTTCAAGTTTCTTGTGGGGAATTCTAGATGTTTAGATCCTATTATGTCAATTTAGTTCTTGATTCAGGATTTAACCTAAACTTCCGATAGGTAGAATAAGTCGAGGTCTTTTCCTGCTCCCATGCATTTTTTTATTTGTTTAGGACAAGGTATAAAGATCATACGCATACATAGGAATGTTATGGGCCCTCCCAGATCACATACTTCCACGTTGTGGTCATCCCATTAAGGACAATCAATGGTTGAGCGAATTCAATTGAAAAAGGAAATACTGTTCCTATTCGAACCGCCTTGTGATCTTCAACCATCAAAGCTCTTGATTTAAATGATCATGATTTCATGAAGTGTTCCAATATATACGTACATATACTTAAATTACATGCCTACTCAAATTACTTTTCGATGACATGAATATAATTTCAAAATTATTAAAAAGTTTTGAGAAAAATACAAAAGATATTTTTATCAC
This sequence comes from Brasenia schreberi, assembly GCA_036023115.1. NCBI lineage: Eukaryota > Viridiplantae > Streptophyta > Magnoliopsida > Nymphaeales > Cabombaceae > Brasenia > Brasenia schreberi. The sequence continues at coordinate 42,162,340 of JAYKKT010000091.1, read as the reverse complement.
ACACATGTCACCCAAAAGCAATGGGTGGACAGGTAACGGCGGTGGGTAGGTTCCAATCTCTCTCCTCTCTCTCCTTATATATATATATATATATATATATATATATATATATATATATATATATATATATATATATATATATATATATATATATATATATATATATATATATATATATATATATATATATATATATAGAGAGAGAGAGAGAGAGAGAGAGAGAGAGAGGTTCATGAATCATTAAATTAAATAAAGAATATTGAAGAAGAAGGCTTGGATAGCTGTATTGCTGGCTTCCATTATTCAGAAAGCATCACAAGTGGATCATGACTCCATGTATTGGATCATGGGGCAATGAGCACAAGATTTTTTTCAATAGTGAGTTCCATTACATCGATTATATATTTCATTATTAATTTGCTTACAGCAGTAAATATAGAAGGGGGTCAGACAAGAGGTGCAACAAGGTGGATCAAGAGCTAGTTAGAATTGGTTCGACCCTTGATCACATCCATTCCCATCTCAGTTGGATCAGTTGCTTGGAGCTCATAGTGAACGCCATCAAGCACTCTTCTCAGTCCGTCTTTAGAAGTTGCATACAACATCTTTGCACGAATTTTCGAGGCGCTTGGACACCTGAAATTGAATTACCCAAAAATCAAAAGGGCTTGCACGAACTATTTTTTTTTCTCGAGAACTCATGTATGAGTGTAACCAGACTCAGTTGCATATCTAGAAAAAGTTGTAAATACAACAATACAAATATATGTATAGCATGGCATACCATGGGCTTTGATTTATGGTTGTATTTATTGCTAAATATTCTTGGGTGGGGCAAATAGCCTACGGTTGTATGATAGGCTCTCTAATATACCCCACAGATTCAACCGTAAACCATAGTACTTTTTGAGCTTTTGGAAGCCTCAAAGAATTGAGTTTAATAATAACCCACTTTTTGACAACCTCAAGAATCAAACAGTTTTATCCTTGCATCAGTGGCAGCGAGACAAGGAGGACCTCTAATTGCACCCAAATTTTGGAAATCAGAAAAAAGGAAAGCCCGCGGTCAAATTCATGGATCTAATTATGGTATACGGCTGAAGCCTTCATCTGTTGTTGAGCCAACAACAGCTCTGCATCAACCCTAAATATTTTTTTAATAATAATATAGCCTACACATTCGTGGCCTATAATACAAAGTCAACGAATAACCATGGGCAACATCTCTCTCTCTCACACACACACATATGTATATGTATATTATTCTTAACATAATGCTCCAGGCATGATTAAATACTAAAAATACTGAATCAAATATGTTTTTGCTTGACATTTTCAAAATATCAGTGACATCAATTGTACCACCCAAGAAATTTTTATTTTGCAGGACCCAAGATTCTGAGGCCCTTGATTAATAGATGTTATGGCCAAATCAATTAAACTTGATTGCACCCAATTTTGCTAACTACTCGAAATTCCTCAAATTTTAGAATTCCATGGTTTCTTGTAGGCTTATAATAGATTTCTACTATGCTTGTTATGGAAACTTACCATGCAATGAAGAAGATCTTGCTCAGTCTGCAACTGTCAACGTTGACAAAATCGAAATCGAACACCGCATAGCGGCAATCGTCTCCAGGAAGAGCAGCAGTAAGCTCTTCGTAACTTGCCGCCGATCCACCGACTTGGTCGACCATCACAAGCCTGGACCGTTCATCGATCTTGAAGACAATGTACCTGTGAACCTTCTTCTTCTTCAGTTCCATGAACAAACTCTTGCACTCTTCAGCGACTGACAACCCAATGGTACTCTGTCAATAATCGATGAATCCGTTCTTTTGTTAGTAATGACCAAATGAATGAATCACTCGATCGATTCTAAGAAATGTCGAACACATTAATTGAAATGAGACTGAATTGGAAGTAATAATAGTAAGATCAGTACCATCCTGAAAGCCATAGCCATGATAGAAGACGGGGAAGCCAGCTAGCTACCTTCCTTCTCTTTAAGATTTGCTGTGTTTGATCGAATCAGGATTGCGTGGTATATATAAGCAAAACCTTTTCCTCACAGCTACTCAACTTCACCATATTTGCTGAACTCACTCTGTATTCAAAATATTTACAGAACGCACAATGGTGGGTCAGTGTGATCTACTTAACAAATCAACCGAGGTAGCCCTCGAACACTTGTGGTCAAAATAACTACAACCAAGCCTGACTACACACACACAGACTTACTTATCTAGCAAGTCTACAGAATTTCTGAGAATTTCATTTTTATACTTAGGATAGTAAATTATATCTGATAAATTCTAGAAAAAAGAAAACTGTTCAAATTTCAGTAGGTTTGAGTAATCTGCATCGGTCCTCTTATCTTGACACGTTAGAGTTGCTATCCAAATGCTATTGCACGTGAACCTGTCATGGAAATTGTAGAAAGGTTGCGTGCATATATATAGAGAGAGACCATAGTCTATGCATAATGCTTAAACTATCTTCAATAATCTCAACCCTTTGATCGGTAAAATAAGTGATTTAATTCAAATTTCAAAAGCAAAAGAGCACCTTGGTAATTTTTGTAGGTATGCACTCGGGGTACTATTTGTTTTTTAACTTAGAGATCTTAATCATTGATGTTCAAGATCCAATCCTTGAAATCTTTAAATAGATTAGAGCGTAGATTGATGTGTGCATGAACTAATCTCTCTCTTTCTCTCTCACTCTACATATAATTCATGTGACATATTAGTCAAGCTTTCGCATGAGGTGGACCTGTTTGTCGACTGTCCCACTAGATTTTTTGTTCATTTAAGATGAGATGAGCTCATACCGGTCGTTTGCTTGTGAAAATTTTAAACTTCAATTAGAGGCCTTGTTCATTTAATTAGCTTAAGGGATGTTCACCTAGTATACAATTATCAAGGTATATTGATGAGCTATACTATGAAATTATGCGAAAGAATTATTAAGTATAGATTAAGACAAATATCAAATACAAAAGAGAATCAATTTGGATTAATACTACGAAGACCTATTATTAAGGCAATTCATCTATTGAGACGTCTTATGAAATATTTAAGAACAAAAAAGAATAATTTTTACATTATATTTATTGATCTAGAAAAATCTTATGGTAGGATGTCAAGAGATATTCTTTAGAAAACTTTAGAAAAGAGAGGTATACATCAATCCTATAAGATATATATATATATATATATATGATAGTGTACAAACATGTATTAAGACCCATGAAGGAATGACATATTTCTTTGAGGTTAATATTAGATTACATCAAGGATCAACTTTAAGTTTATATTTATTTATATTGGTTATTGATGAGTTAACAAAACATATTCAAGGTAAAGTTAATTAGTGTATGTTGTTTACGGATGACATTGTATTAATATATGAGTGTAAGAAAAAAGTTAATAAGAAATTGGAACTATGGTAAAAAACATTAAAAAGTAAAGGCTTTTAACTTAGTAGAATTATTTAGAATATAAGTTTGATCATTTGGTTACTTCAAATGATATTGAAATTAATATTAGCACACATTGCATCCCTCATAAACATAGTTTTAAATACCTAAGTTCAAAGGTGCATCAAATATTCTATATGATAAGAAGATACCATTAAAGTTGAAAGGTAAATATTATAGAGCAACAATTAGACCTGCTATATTTTATAGTTTTGATTAATCATCAATATGTATAAAAGATATTCGTGACATAAATAAATATGTTGATATAGATTAGTGATCACACAAGGAAAGACCATATATGTAATGAGGTCATTAGAAACAAATTGGGAATGATGCAAATAGATGACAAAATGAGGGGAAATCATTTAAGATGATTTGGACACGTAGAAAGACGACAAAAGAAAGCTTCAATAAAAAGGTATGAGAAATCAGATTGTAAAAATGTTAAAGAAGGAAGACTACAAAAATGTTGGAAGAAAAAAATAAAAGATGATTTAGCTTATTAACTTTTGTTGAGATAACGTTTAGCATGTCACATGATTGAGATATATGAAAATAAAGAATTCATGTAGCCAACTCATCTAATATGGGAATAGGCTTAGTTGTTGTTGTTAAGCGTGTTCACCTATCTACCTAATCGGGATGACACACATAAACACACGCCTAATTGGGTTAATTTGCTTGGATTGTCATATATGTATGCACGTGTGTGCATGCACGCACACCCACAGAGGTGTGCTTATGCTGTCAAGAAACGTGTGGTCTTTTAGTGCAATTAATAGATGTCTTATCATATAATTTGTATAGTAGAAAATCTAGTTACGCATTGTTGGATTATGATCACAAGGAAACACTTAAACGGCTTCATTTGTAGCTTGGTTATTTCTTAGGGTCTTAATGCTAAAACAAATTCTAATTCTAATGAACAACAGTTCTGAATCCAACTGAAGATTTTGATGTGTGAACCATTCTAATCGAAATGACACTATGATCACCGCGAATATTGGTCAGTCTTAACAGGCCGTGACAAGTCAAGCCCATGAGTTCAAAACCAAGAACCAGATCCAAAATTAATAGAACCTAAAAGAAAAACCAGGTTGAGTCCATGGAGTTACTAGATCGGGTCCGCTGGCATTTGGGCCCATGAAGTACAACTAAGAGGACATTGCACATTGAGCCATTTTTGTTGGATACCTATCATACCGGACATCTTGACAACTCTAAAACTTTGCTTTTCTTGTATCTATCTGCATGAATTTTTGCATTTCTGAGAATGACTCGATCAGATGAGATACTAACTGTTTGGCTTGTTTTACCTGTGTTGAGCTCAGCTCGCCTGGATGGAACGAACAGGTCGGGTTCGTATGTTCGGGTCTACTTGAGTATATTATATGGTTACATGCATATGCATGATACAGAAACATTCCATGCCATTGTATATTCTGTATCTGCATTATCTTAAATGGGTCAAAAGTTGCATTTTTGAGAGAAAAAAAAGGTACTGAAAGTTTCTTTTCAACTTAAATGGGCAAAATTTTCATTTTTGCTATGAAAAGTCTAGAGAAGTGTCCACGTTTTTTTTTCTAAGTTTAGTGCTTCCTATCATGATCTAAGCTCGTTTTTAAAGAGCAAACCAAATAAACCACTAACAAGCAATAATCTAATGAAATGAACACGAATAGGGCCGGCTTAGCTTATTCAGCTTGTTTTAGAAACCTAGGTACAATGACAGGCGGCACATGCAAGAAAGCCAAGATTTCTTCTTCCACGTTGCATAAGTCTCTCTCTCTCTCTCTCTCTCTCTCTCTCTCTCTATATATATATATATATATATAACAACAACAACTAAACCTTTTTCCATACTAGACAGGGTCGGCTACATGGATTCTTTGTTTCCACGGAGCATGTGCCATGTTAGCAGTTAACTCACAATAAGCTAGATCATTCTCTATTGTTTTTTTCCAACACTTTTGAAGTTGTCCTCTACCTCTTTTAATACTTTCAAAATCTAGTTTTTCATACTTTCTTAAAGGTTCTTCTTTTGATCTTCTTTCTATATGTCCAAACAACCTTAAACAATATTCTCTCATTTTATCCTCTATTGGTGCCACATATAATTTATTTCTAATAACCTCATTATGTATACGATCTTTTCTTGTATGACGACTCATCCATCTCAACATCTTCATTTCTGTTATATACATCTTTTGTACACGTTGATGATTATCTGTCCAACACTCAGAACCATAAAACATGGTAGGTCTAATAGTTGCTCTATAATATTTACCTTTTAACTTTAATAGTATCTTCTTATCACAAAGAATATTTGACGCTTCTCTCCATTTTAACCAAGCAACATTAATTCTATACGTAACATCTCCATTAATTCTTCCATCACTTTGAAAAATTGACCCTAAGTATTTAAAACTTTCCTTTTCGGGGATGGAATGTATGCCAATTTTAATTTTTATGTCCTCTAAAGTAACCAAACGATCAAACTTACATTCCATATATTTTGTCTTTGTTCTAAAGTCGAAAGCCTTTACTTTCTAATGTTTCTCTCCATAGTTCCAATTTTCTATTAACTTTTTCCTTAGACTCCTTCATTAATACAATGTGATCTCCAAATAACATACATCAAGGTACTTCATCTTGAATATGTTTTGTTAACTCATCCATCACCATTATAAATAAGTATGGACTTAAACTTGATCCTTGATGTAACTCAATATTAACTTCATAGAAGTCTGTCGTTTCTTCACGAGTCCTCACACATGTTTTTGCACCATCATACATGTCTCTTATAAGGTTAATATATGTCAATGAGATACCTGTTTTTTCTAAAGTTTTTCAAAGAACCTCCCTCGGTACCCTATCATAAGTTTTTTCTAGATCAATAAATATCATGTGAAGGTATTTCTTTTTTGCTCTAAAATGTTTCATAAGACATCTCAAAAGGTGAATCGCTTCGATAGTAGATCTGCCTGGCAAGAATCCAAATTGGTTCTTTATTGTACTTGATATTTGTCTTAACCTACGTTCGATAATTCTTTTCCATAATTTCATAGTATGACTCATTAACTTGATACCTCGATAAGTCACACAATTTTGAATGTCTTCCTTATTCTTATATATGGGTATAAGTGTACTTGCTCTCCATTCCTCGGACATCTTTTAGTTTTTTCATATTTCATTAAATAGTCTTGTGAGCCAAGCGATTCCTATTTCTCCTAGTATTTTCCAAACTTCTATAGAAATATTATCAGATCCTACCGATTTACCACCCTTCATATGTTTAAGAGCCTCATTGACTTCATTCTTTTGAATACGTCGATAGAAATTGTGGTTTATATACTTTTCTGACTTGGCTAAATCTCATAAACTAATACTAACATCTTTATTTTCATTAAAAAGATTATAAAAATAGTTTTTTCATCTATTTCTTATATCATCATTTGCCACTAGAATTTTTTCATCCTCGTCTTTTATGCATCTAACATAATTAAGATCTTTAGTTTTCTTATCTCTAGCCCTAGCTATCCTAAAAATATCTCTTGCATCCTCTTTTGAGTTGAGTTTTTTATATAAGTCCTCCCAAATCTTATAAGCTTCTAAAGTTTCACTAGTTTTCTTGGCATAATGTAATTTGTAACATGCCCTCTTTGCCTTGATTTTATTTTGTAACATGCCCGCTTCGATAGTAGATCTGTCTCGCATGAATCCAAATTGGTTCTCTTTTATACTTGATACTTGTCTTAACCTGCGTTCGATAATTCTTTCCCACAATTTCGTAGTATGGCTCATTAACTTGATACCTCGATAATTCATACAATTTTGAATGTCTCCCTTGTTCTTATATATGGGTATAAGTGTACTTCCTCTCCATTCCTCGGGCATCTTTTGGTTTTTCTATATTTCATTAAATAGTCTTGTGAGCCAAGTGATTCCCATTTCTCCTAGTATTTTCCAAACTTCTATAGGAATATTATCTGGTCATACCGATTTACCACCCTTCATATGTTTAAGAGCCTCATTGACTTCATTCTTTTGAAGATGTTGGTAGAAATTGTAGTTTATATACTTTTCTTATTTGGCTAACTCTCCTAAGCTAATACTAACATCTTTATTTTCATTAAAAAACTTATAAAATTAGTTTTTTCATCTATTTCTTATATTATCATTTACCACTAGAATTTTTTTATCCTCGTCCTTGATGCATCTAACATAATTAAGATCTTTAGTTTCCTAATCTCTAGCCCTAGCTATCCTAAAAATATCTCTTGCATCCTCTTTTGACTTGAGTTTTTTATAAAAATCCTTCAAAATTTTAGCTTTTGCTTTATTGACGGTATTTTTCGCTTCTTTCTTTGCTTTCTAATAAGCCTCTAAAGTTTCACTAGTTTTCTTAGCATAATATAATTTGTAACATGCTCTCTTTGCGATGCTTTTATTTTGCACTACTTCACTCCACCACCAAGCTTCTTTTTGTGCTGGTACACCTCCCTTAGATTCACCTAACACATCTTTCGCAGCTTTCCTAACATGTATAACCATATTGTTTCACATATCATAAAGTGTACTAACATAATTCCATGCATCTCCTTGAAGGACTTTCAGTTTAAATATATCTTCTTCCTCGCTTTGAGGTTTCACCATTTAGTGTGAATAGCTCGATGCACTCTTTTTTTTGTCCATTTTTTTATTTGTAAATCCATAACTAAAAGTCGATGTTAGGTAGTTAAGCTTTCTCCTTGAATTACTTTGCAATCTTTACAACACGCTCTATCTTTTTTTCTACAAATAAAGTAATCAATTTGTGTTTCTGATGAACCAGTCTTATAAGTAATTAAATGTTCATCTCTTTTTTTTAAAGATTGTATTGATTATAAAGAGGTCAAATGTCATAGCAAAATTTAAAATCTCCCTACCTTATTTGTATCCCCAAAACCAAAGTTTTCATGAATACCTTGATATCCTAATGCCTCTTTACCGACATATCCATTTAAATCTCCTCCTAAACAAATCATCTCCCTTTGTGGAATCTTTTGAATCACCTTATCTAACTCTTCCCAAAAAGCCGTCTTTATACTATCTTTTAGTCCTACTTGGGGTGTGTAAGCACAAACTATATTCAAAACCTCTGCTCCTAACACTAATTTCAACATCATGATTTGGTCACCATATCGTTGTATGCCTACTACACTATCCTTGAAATCTTTTTTGATGATAATACCAACTTTGTTTCCAGCCTTTTTTCTTATCTAAGTAGCATAATCTATTTCCTCCATTAGCTTATCAGATAATGTTTCTATATTCCAAGAACCAATATGAACCTTATTATCTAGGACCAACTTCCTTACCCCCCACATCCGTCTATATTGAAAAACCTTCTCTGTAATTTATTTACTATATTCGAGTGGCAATATAGCTGGACTAACTTCTTTACCTATACCCGTCCATAATGTGGGAACCCTCTCTACAATTGATTTACTATATTCAGGCGAAAATGTAGTTTTCCTTGCTTACTTTTCACTGCATTCGGGTCGCTAGGCGGGAACGCCCCAAAGAAATGATATAAAAATCCGACAAAGTTTTACACTGGTTGTCGAAAGCGTAACACAACCCTCCTTTATTTAGGGTGATCCCTTACATGAGCGGAGTTTTATATATATATATATATAGTGTTGGTTTCAGATGATGGAATGTCGAATGTTTTTTTTACCTGGAGAACTAATTGGATTGTTGCAAGTACAAAGAGCAGGTTGTGCTTTGGAAGAGGCGATTTGTTACCGTGTTGTTAACGAGGGCATCTCTAAATACTAAAAGTTTCATATAAGCTAGTTTTTACGAAACCACTTAAGTTTTAGCAAAAGTTGCTCTATGTGGTCGTATTGATTGGTTGAAAGGCCTGAAAGAGAATATTATGGGTGATACCCGTTAGTTTTGGATTCAAAAGATTTGTTCACCGCTCAAAGGAATATAACAATATTCCTTTGGAAATACAAAATAAGAATCAATTCGGGAGGGGGGATGAGGAATATTTGGTTCCACAACATAGAATTATTTGGTTCCTGCATCCCAAAGCCAAAGAGTTTCCATGATACACAACCAATTCAGTCATGTTTTCATGTTTCAATTGAACACTTTCCATTTTTTATTATGATCAGAAGAGAAGATTATTCCTTTTGCCAAATATATACAAATCAAATCACGATCTTATAATCTAATAATAAAAAAAAGAGATCTTTCTCGATCAATTTCCTTATTTCTAAAGGACCTTTTTCGAGTTTGAATTTGTCCATTTGGTTTCTTTTCTTTTCTTCTCTTTTTATTTTATTCCTTTCTATCTTTCCTTAAGTCACATGGGTTTGAGAGAGAGACGTATAGAACGTGGAGGAAGAAATCTTGGCTTTCTTGCATGTGCCGCCTGTCATTGTACCTTGGTTTGTAAAACAAGTTGAATAAGGTAAGCCGGCCCTATTCGTGTTCATTTCCTATGTTGGCTGGTACCTCTGTGTGTCTTATTGTGTTAGAGGTATGTATATGTTAGAGAGAGAGAGAGAAACATGCACCCACACAGAGAAACGAATTATTGACAGGAAAATAGGTGTAGGGTATAGGCCAGAATCAAATTCTTTTACAGGATACAAATACAAGTCCGTGGGATGACTCCAAGCAAAGGAGGTCGAGAACTCAATCAGAGCGCCCTTTCCCACATGACCCTTAGGTAAAAATTTAAGAAAGGAAAACCATGGTTCATAATGCACGGCAGCCATTTGCCACTTTCCAGCATTTGTCCATAACTCCTTGTACCAATTAAGAAACTTATCTCTTCGATTCATGCACCAATTTCTAAGAAAAAAAGAAATTCATGCACCATCTCTGAGATGTCTTCGTGGCTGCATCCTTTTGGTGATTTCATTTTCTGTCTCATGTTTTACCCACATTTTGAGAGATGAACAATCGGCATATGCTCGAGACAATTCGATCATGTCATCATATTAAAGGAGAAATTCACGAAAATTCACCGTAATTCCTTCTCGTAATCACCATTCACCTAGATCAAGTCTCTTGCATCTTAAACTACGAGAACTCAATCTGCTATACCATCATAATAATTCTGAACAAGGGATTAGCTGTAGAATATAGCGAGGGAATAACGAGGGGTTGTCTGCAGCTTTTAGCAAGAGCTGAATGAAGGATTGACTATCGAATGCAGCGAGCGATAATGACGAAAAGTTCCAGCGCAATCTAGCTAAAGGGTGACGAAGCTCATAATGCTTAACAATGAGACTCAAGGGTTGCATGCTTTATGGGACTACCACTACAGAAAGAGGCTTTATTTTCACAGAATTTGCTAGCATTCGGTTTGTTTCTTTGCATACCTATCTTTGTATTAAGATCAAAAGAACAATAAAGAATATCTTTTTTTGTTGAAGATGAGTAAAACAGAAAAGGGCAGCATCCAAAACAAAGGGTAACCGAAACATTATGGAGCACCATATCAATGCGGCAAGTCCTAAGACACGGGTGGAGAATCTACCGTCGAACCAAGCAAAGAATCTCAGATGTAATAGTTATCCACGAAATTTAGGCTGCAGTGTGAAACTTAAAAGAGCATGTCATGTGAAACTTAAAGAATGAGCTGCTCTTGACAATAACGTTTCGACGTTCTTGTGAAACTTTGGAAGGCCTCACAAATGTTGAAAGGAAACAATAAGACGTGACAATCCCAGCATATCATGATGGCGCCATGGCAATCAGAAAAACCATGTTGAACCCACCTAGAACAAGTTTTTTTTCGTGTTGGTTTTGCTACCTGGTTAATTCTCCAAAACAAAAGCTTGGCCTTTCCCACATCGGGTGAGATAAGCTACTTAGGCTTTAGAGACATTCTGCTATGTGTTGTGGCAAGACTGCATTTTAGTTAAAGAAAGGCATATCATACTTTACTACTAAAACTTCTCAAATCTTCAAACCGAATGGTTTCTAATTTATGGGAAGAACTGGCCTGGTTCCGCTTGGCGCTGCCAAAGTGTGTTCCACACATGAATTGCCCCAAAAGAAGTTAACGAGAGAAAAAGGTAATTCAGAGGACCCCACAGAGGTGTACGTGGCTATGCATACGGTAACTCCCCTTCCCCATCAGCGATGTCATCATGCGTCGGAAAGAGGACAAGAAATCGTGTCCTAAAGTGGGAGTAGCGGGAACCAGATCGAGGGCGGGTAGCGTTGAGGTGGACCATCTGCTTCCGTAGACTGTGTTTGCTCCATTAGGTGCATCGGGCAAGTGGGTTGCAATAATCTCTCTCTCTCTCTCAAGCACATCATCTAATAGTGTACAAATCATTCTCACTTGTAATACTTCTTACCCCATAAATCTTCTAAGAGTCGTACTCGAGATGAACCATACACGTAACATGAAGGGGGAAAAGCCCAAGAAATGCCAGAGTAAATAAATAGTTTCAGAAGAACCGATAGTTTAGAGAGTACTAGGAGAAATAGGAATCACTTCGCTCACAAAACTATTTAATGAAATATGAAAAAATCAAAAGATATCCGAGTAACGGAGAGCAAATACACTTATACCATGTACTAGAAGAAATAGGAATCACTTCTCTTAAACATATGAAGGGAGATAAATCGGTAGGACCAGTTCCTATAAAAGTTTGGTAAATACTAAGAGAAATTGGAATCACTTGGCTCACAAGACTATTTAATGAAATATGAAAAAACCAAAAGATGCCCCAAGAATAGAGAGCTATACCCACATATAATAACAAGGGAGACATTCAAAATTGTGCGAAACATCGAGGTATCAAGTTAATGAGTCATACTATGAAATTATGGAAAAGAATTATCGAATGTAGGTTAAGACAAGTATCAAGTACAATAGAGAACCAATTTAGATTCATGCCAGGCAAATCTACTATTGAAGCGATTCGCCTTTTGAGACGTTTTATGGAACATTTTAGAGCAAAAAAAAAGACCTTCACATGATATTTATTGATCTAGAAAAAGCTTATGATAGAGTACCGAGGGAGGTTCTTTGAAAAACATAGAAAAAACAGGTATCCCATTGACATATATTAACCTTATAAGAGACATGTATGATGGTGCAAAAACATGTGTGAGGACTCATGAAGGAATGACATACTTCTTTGAAGTTAATATTGGGTTACATCAAGGATCAAGTTTAAGTCCATACTTATTTATAATGGTGATGGATGAGTTAACAAAACATATTCAAGATGAAGTACCTTGGTGTATGTTATTTGCAGATGACATTGTATTAGTGGAGGAGTCTAAGGAAAAAGTTAATAGAAAATTGGAACTATGGAGAGAAACATTGAAAGCAAAGGCCTCCGACTTAGTAGAACAAAGACATAATATATTGAATGTAAGTTTGATCATTTGGTTACTTCAAAGGACATAGAAATTAAAATTAGCATACATTGCATTCCCCAAAAGAAAAGTTTTAAATACCTAGGGTCAATTTTTCAAAGTGATGGAAGAATTAATGGAGATGTTACACATAGAATTAATGCTTGTTGGTTAAAATGGAGAGGAGCATCAGGTATTATTTGTGATAAGAAGATACCATTAAAGTTAAAATGTAAATATCATAGAACAGCAATTAGGCCTGCCATGTTTTATGGTTCTGAGTGTTGGGCAGTTAATCATCAACATGTACAAAAGATGTTTGTGACAGAAATGAAGATGTTGAGATGGATGAGTGGTCATACAAGAAAAGACCGTATACATAATGAAATTATTAGAAACAAATTAGGAGTGACACCAATAGAGGATAAAATGAGAGAACATCGTTTAAGATGATTTGGACATATAGAAAGAAGATCAAAAGAAGAACATGTAAGAAGGTTAGAAAAACTAAATTTGAAAAGTATTAAAAGAGATAGAGGACGACCACAAAAGTGTTGGAAAGAAACAATAAAGAATGATCTAGCTTATTGGGAGTTAACTGCTAACATGGCACACGATAGGGATATGTGGAAACAAAGAATCCATGTAGCCGACCCCGTCTAGTATGGAAAAAGGCTTAGTTGCTGTTGTTGTAGAGGAACCCGACAGTTACTGCTGGCTACCACATATTTGAGCTTAATTCTGATCATACCTACTCGTAAATGCTAAACTAAGGGGGGGGAGGAGAGAGAGCATAACATTGCTCACAGGCAGACTTGCAAGAGACGAGCAAGGTGATGTTTCAAAACAAAGTTCTCATCATAACGTTGCTCACGAGGAGAGTTTAAGTCACAATCAAGTTAGGTTTCTATTCCATAAAAAGGGTTGAAGAACAAGGTCCACCAAAAGTTTGGAAAAAATCTGACATACAATTCAGACAGATCCAATCTCAAGAAAGTGCAGCACGTTCACATTGAATGGAGCAGATCTATACCTCGTGATCTCAAAAGATTTTGCCTGCAAAGCAGAAACAAAAGGAAAATCAAAGCGGGTGATAGGTTAGTAGTAATAATAAGTTTGCACAAGAAAGTAAAAAGCAACATGAAAATACATAAAGGAACAAAAACAAACCAAAAATCGAGTGAGAAGCAAAGACAAGAAAAACCAAGTAATATTGGGGAAGGAGTATCTCTCAGAAGCTAACAGATGATTTGACACTTGATCTACGGCCTACAAATGCTGTGAGACTGAGAACCACGTAAAAATATCACGAGGAAAATCATATGGGTGGATGGGAGATGCTAGTTATGCCGCGTCCAACCTTTTCTAAAAGTGAATGCCGGAGTAACTTGTGAATTATTACATGGATATAGGTAAAACATGCGAAGGGTATGATACATCAACTTCAAAAACTACCAGTGCGGGATATAGTGTGTGCAATCATATTTAATCCATACAACCCTGAAGATTACCATACGCAGTCATTTATGAGCAAGGTGGCAAATGGCCAGTCTTTAATAAAATTCAAAAGAAAACTATGAGAAATATTCAAAAACTAACTAGCCATCAGAGTTGAAATCCATATTCAGAGGGACACTTCTCCCTACCTAGCTCATGTAATCAATGTTGGTGCTTGCATACATGCATACATATATATATATATATATATATATATATATATATAGAGAGAGAGAGAGAGAGAGAGAGAGAGACATATATACACACTATTAACACCAGCATTGATCATCAGTTTCTGACAAAAAAAAATCTGATCTTCAAGATTTGATGGTCTCTAATGAAGCTAGTTCAAGTAGGAAAAAGAAGAAAAGGCAACATTCAAAAAACTATAGCACTATAAGGTTTACGTTAAACTCTGTTAGCTTTGTTTGGCTACCAAATATTACTATTAATAACATGTCATTCGTGGAAAAGGTACCAAAGTGGGTGCCCCATATAATTACAACACCCTATCAGAAGGGTCCACCTAAAACAGGGTGAGATAATCTTCCATCTATGTGATGAATGGCATCCAAAATACCTGCTAGCGAACCCACAAGTTCTTTGCAAAGTTACGATTAAAATTAACAACACATAGTGCAAGCATAATGCAATGGCTGAGAGCATATACAAAATATATTATACAATATGGCATCCATGAGATGATTGAGTGAAATCAAGAACAGTAACCTAATCATGCCAGGGGTACTGCTAAGGATTTGTCACAAAAGCTATACAAGAGATTAAAACCTAAATTGTCTTGGACCAAATATGCAGGCAAATAGTTTACAATCATGATAAAGAACCAGAATCAGACATCTTATATTAATGAGAAGCAGTCTTTGTCCAGCTAGCTACTTTCCAATAGATAACCAAGTTGATTACTGCAAGAAAAACAAGCTCAGACTTAAGCAATATTACGTGCTATGCAGAAAATCTAACCATTAAAAATTGGTCTTTTGCAAAGACGCGATCTGCATGGCATTGCATTAGATAAGATTGGGCATGCTAAAAATATGTAGAATTCCAAGAACTACCCAAAAGCTGGATATGAATTTGAAGAATGTGGCAAGCATTTGATGGTAAAGAACCTGGAAGAGAACACCATTCCCCCTCACCCACCCAAAAAAAGGGGAAAAGAAGTGTTTGAACATGAACGATATTTATCATTCGTCACTAGCTTATGATCATGCAAAAGTGGTGAAGCATGGCCACTTTAATTTCTTACTAGTTTCAAGAACAATGTCGAACAAATATTTGTCAAAGTATAGATGCCAAACAACCACTGACAGTTTCAAAGGAAATCTTGTCTCTCAGAAAAAAAAGACATACTTGTTATGCCATGAGAAAAATGATCACCTGGAACTTTCATCCGCGAAAGAATAAGAGAATCATTTGTCACCATCCTTAGGAGTCTCCTCATCCTTCTTTTTCTCCTAAAGAGTTCAATGAACACAAAAATCAGAACTAAACCCAACAGCAAGCATAAAAAAGTTCAAGAAAAACAGATGCTTTAAATGTTTTGACAAACTCGGGATATCCATTTTATTTCCTTAGTTTGCTTTAAAGAAAACTGTAGAAAACCTGTGGTATGCAGAAGAACGGGGAAAATACATCCACAAAACATTTCTTTATTCAGTGTCCATTTGCCCCTTCACCTTAAAGTCTAATATTGCTCATGATGCTGCTTGAAAAGCAAAGCAGAGAGCACTGGTCAGTGACACAGATGAAATGACTTCATCTGTTGAAGTTTACAGGAAAAAGTTGGCCAACCCCACAAGGAATCAGTGGTCACCCTTTAAAAATATGGGGAGCAAATTAATCTGTAAAAGTGTACAACCAATAATAAATTTAAAAAGAAAAACAGATCGTAGCCAAGATGCCCACACCTGGGAGCAACTGAACTTAGAAACAGTGCAGGGAAATCAAAGTATATGTAGTTAATACCTATTAGGGCCTCCTCTTTCTATGAGTCCTCCTTGTGTTTAATATGACATCCCAAAAGTACAACAACGTTGCATATAGTGCAGTCAAAAAGACCCAATACTCAACTGTAAATATCCAAGAATATCAGACACATGAATTGTTGAATCACAATGACCTAGGGTCTCATGTTATTTTGATGAGCCTGCAAATGGATAAATGACATCAAAACCTTTCCTACAGTATTCTGATTCAAATTCTCACAAAAGTTCTATTTGCTAATTAAGAAATGGCATTTTATTTCACATACTTATAAATTTACCTTATACAAGGTCAATTAGATACACAATCAAAAGCACGATGTGCACATAAGACTGAAAATAAACCAGTAACAATCTGTAACATAACCACTAGGAAATGCAGACAGCTCTCTAGACACAAGGTCCATGTTTGTATATACATCATCCCGATACACTATACCTTGCTATCTTCTGATTGTCCCTGCAGGGATGCAAGTAAATCCTTTATTGAAGAATCGTCACGACTTACCCCTGGAAGCTGCATAAGCAATATCTGATAATCAGAAAAAGTAAGTAACCACACGAAAATTAAATTTCCAGGGCGAAGTGCTTACCGAGTCAATGATAGATGAAAGAAAATTTTGGTCCCCCAATACTTTGCTCATCTCGGATTGGGTAGATGCATCTTTTGCACTATCCTGCATAGACATCTGCAGAGCTACAGGAAGGAAAAGAATATCAGTAAGCATACATGCATTTGAACCAACTAATATCCACCTCCAAAAGAAACGAGAAAAACAACGGAAAGGGAAACAAGTCATTAAAACTTCGGAGCTTTTCTTTTGAATAAATTCAATTACTGAAAATGTAATAGAAGGCTAAGTACAATATGACAAGTTTATGCACCAAAAAAATCAACGAATTGGGTAAAAAACAGTGAACATGTGGAGGACAATTTTTCATGTCACTCAAACTTACAGTTTACATGCAAATTGTGGAAGAAAAGAGTAAAAGAGATTGAATCCAGACCAATAATTAGTATTCATGATTAAGAACTGATATTTTATTACAGTATGTTTTTGAGGCCGAGTGCAAATCACAGAATACCAAATGAGTGCAAAAAAAATATATAGATCTGTTGAAAGGATACTGGATTTCGTTTGGACCTGTGGATCAGTCCAGATCTGTTTATATATCCTATGCCTGATTTACTTTTTTATTTGTCAAATATGTAGTAGTGTAAGGGTATATTAGTCCTTTAAGTTATAACCTGTAATCAGATTAGGATTATAAGTGTGAAGCATGTGATTAAGGAGAGAGAGAGGGGGGGGGGGGGGGGCATGGGTGATCTCCTATCAAGCAACTATCATGCATTGTCTTTGTAAACGCCTTCTGATCAACAAATCATCTTGCTTTAACAAGATCTATCCTTTGCTTTCAGAGATCAAAAAGATAAGAGACCAGGTCTTAATCTCACATAGTAAATGTCCAAACTAAATAATACAAAATGATAGTTCGGAGCTGATACATTCCAGCCAGATCAGGTCACGAGCTTCAGGCATGGATCCAAATCCAAATTCAAACCCAAACATCCAATCCACTAGCTGAGGTGTTTTAAAAGTCCTTAGGAATTTAAAAGTCTTGAGAAAATTAGGATTTGATTTGAGTATGTAATAAGGATCTTATGATCATTAGGATCAAAGTCAAGTAGGGGTGTGCTTTTTAGAGTCTAATTAGGATTAGAAATGTGTTTCATTAGAATCTCATTTGAATCAGGATTGCTTTGTGGGGGTCTCTATAAAAGGAGAACCCTTTTGCTTTTCTCATCTTGGAAATTATTGAGTTAAGTTTTAATTAAAGTTACTTTAGTCAATTTATATTCTGCTTTTGTTTTCATCTCTCTCTCGAGTTAAGATCGAGTTCATCATGTCACAACGTGAGTGACTTCGCTCACCTGATTACCACTGCCTTTCCTTCCAACCTGTTCAGCCACCCATCATGCAACCAGCTCTAACCCAGTTAACTGTCAACCTACCCATATCCCTTTGCTTTCTGAAACCAAATCAAAACCAATCCAAATCAATCTGTAAACCACACAGATCACCTGCCATTCATCACCAACAGTTGTTGACGCCATCACCAGACGTCTCTAAAGTCTAAACCTCCCCACCATCTATGCAAAGTGCAAACACCATCGACGGTTTCCCCTGTTATCCATCACTCAACAGACTCTACCAGCTGATTGCCCTCCATGAAGGCGATCTATGGATACCAGAAAACCGTGTTGGAATTCCCTTACTCTGCACATCTCAGTCAGTAAACGACCAATCTGCCTCTATGCTCACTAGTGTCCACCAGGTCCGCACTGTCCCAGCCACATTCTGCCTAGCCGTCATCACCAAAGAACTCACCCCAATCATCCCTGAGACACCGGAATGCCCTCTGCAACCCTCTTCTGCTTGGTTCCAACCAAATTGCCAGCTGTTCACCCTTCACCAACCATCAACCACAGCCTACAGCCTTCTGCTGCCACTTTCCCCCTCCCTTGGAGGTCACACCTCCACCACTGCCCTAGGCCACCATCTGCCACAATCATCCCCTTGATAGTGAGTTAATGTAGATGCGATAACTAGATCAGATCCCAGTTCACCAAACCCACTTTATAAAAATCGTCTGTATTGACCTGAATGAGTCTGATCAAACTGACCACAGTCGCACCCAGTAGACTCAGTTGACAAAACCAGTTCTGTTTGACTGCATCGAAAGCCAATCAAACGACATTTGAATCCTGCCTATGTGTGTGTATATATATATACCGTTGGAAAGCTTTGAAAAATACTTTTCAACGGTATACTTTTCATGACCAGGTTCAAACTCTGTCCTGAGTACCTCAATTTTCGTGCAGATCCCCCAAGGCAACTTGGATTAGTTCAAATTCTGGGAAAGTTCAAAAGGGACTTGAGTCTAGTTATGTCTGGGCCATTTCAGGAGCTCCCCATTAAAAGGGCCATTTTGAATTTGAAATGCAGTTCTCATGAATCCTAACCATTTTATGCATGTGAATATATCAACCTGCATTCACAGTGACCCTTTCGACACCACCACCTTGGTACTATTACCTATCTCCTACTAACCGATGTCCCACTACCATTAATACTTTCTCTGAATAACCAATTTCAATGTTGCTCTAAGTATTGCTTTCTAGTATGATGCAAAATACACTTTGACATCTATGCACCATGAAAACAATCAATGTAATGCCAGCGCAAGTTGATCCTGTCAGATGCAATTATTTGATGCAAATTAGAGAGCTAAGAGGATAAAGTTTTGAATAAAAAGAATTTAACTTCATTCTCTAAAGCTTGACGGCAATGTATGCACCACAGCTTGTCATGTTTACCATTTTATAATGATAACTAATACAACCAGAAGATGGCATGTGACTTAAACTTAAGTAGAAACTCACATTTGTTTCACACATAGATGTGCATGCGACAATGATAATAGGTAATCTTTACTAAGTAAAAGTTCAAGATTAAGCCGCAAATAGTACCATGTTGATGTATTATATTAGAAGCATAAGATCATTGACTAAAAGGTCCAACCATCGTGCTCAACTGAAATACTTGTTTCGAAACAGTTATTGTACTATAGTCAAGTTTTAGAAACTCGAGAGGAATTTCACAACAAAACACCAAGATTCATGTGGAGGAAAAAAGACTCACCAAGAGCTATGTCTGGATCTTCCGGGGTTGTGTCCAACATTACTGTATCACCTCCCAAAGAAGAACCTGATTTACTTGAATGTGGCTCATCCATTGACATAGCAAGCGCTTGCTCTAGTAAGGCAGTGTCATCATCCTGCATGAGTAGCAAATGACCCATGGTTTTAAAAAAACACAATATATCAAAGGCGCAGAACAGAAAGCAACATAAAAGCAGAAAACAAGAATGGGATAGTTCCAGAATAACTACTACTACAACTACAACTACAAGTCTACAACTAAGCCTTTTACCATACTAGATCGGGTCAGCTACATGGATTCTTTTCTTTCTTTTTTTTGTAGAATCCATGTTAAGTCCGACAAAGTTTTACGCTGGCTGTCGAAAGCCTAACACAACCCTCCTCCTTTTTCCGGGCTTGGGACCGGCCATGCAAGGGTGATTCCTTACTCTGGCTGTCCGACATAGTTCCAGAATAAATGAGTAGGTAAAAACATATACAAGAAGACAAATCATATACTTGAGTTTGACAGCATCAAACAATTAAGAGATGAGATTTGCACCCAACGTTCAAAAAACACTTTGCCCATCGACAAATTACAGCCTATGAAGTCATTAGCACTTGTAAATAAATGATGTGCATCCGACAAATAGAGATTACAAAATGATTAAGATTTCTAAGAATAAGAAAGCTGCATTGGCAACTATCAGGAAACAAACTAATGATAACAAGGATGTTCATCAATTCTTCCACATAAATTAACACATGGGAACCCTCACAAATGCAGATCTCAAAAAGAAGAAAACTAAATATTTCTTTGAAGATTAGATTACAAAACCATGATTTTTTCAAGAAAATAAGTCCAGTAGTATGAAAGGAACCAATCAGTAACTTTAGTAGTTAAGATGAACATAGATAAAACCTACACAACCAAACGGTTCATGTATAGATAAAACCTATGTCCAGCAAAACGGTTCAGAACAATAAGGTATAGATAAAACCTTCACATGGATAAGTAAACAGTTTCCTGTATACAAAAAAATAGTTTCATGAAACTAACGGTTTCATGGATCATGCCATTAGTGTCACCGTTGTCGGTGCACCATGGAAGCAAATGGATTCTCAACGAAGGCAACTAGTGAGTCAAGAAAAATTTATGAAACAAACAAAGATCAATAGGATTACTATACATGTGTTTCAAAAGAGACATTATACACATGAAATGCTTCATAATAATGCCAAAGGTTCATACTTCACTAAAACAAACATTCAAATCTTTACACTAATTATTAGATGACAGCTGTGACAAACAATTTTAACTAAAGAGGCATGGCTACTATTAATTTAGTATGTATGAGGTGTGGCCAGATATAGATGGGTTGCAAGTCCCTAAAGTGTGTATGCTGTAATTGTTTTACTTAAAAACTCCTTGAAATATGCTATTAGCATTATAGATGTATTGTCATATCAGTTGTTTTGATGTGAAATAAATTCTTTTAAGGTTTTCCTTCACCATTTCATCTCAGTATCATGGGAGGAGTTTTACAAAGAGATAATGTTCCTTCAGCTTTCAATGATTAAATGTTTTAAATATGATGCAAAGAAATAGTAAAATTATTTGAGTTCAGTTATAAAAAATCAGAATATCAGACTTGTGTAGGAGTACTCCAGGCATCTTATTATTTATTAGTCCAACCAACTTATTAAAACTTAGTAGAATGTCATGAAAAGAGGTAAAAGTATCTGATACCCAACCATGAGCTCAGTTTCTTTGACAGCCAGGCCAGTAGTACCAGCAGCTTCAGTCATGGTTGCATCTCGAGAACTTGATGCTTGCTCTGCACCTTTTTCTTGTTGGGCAGCTTCTTCTGCAGCTCTTTTCGCAGCAGCTTCTTGTCTTGCCCTCTCCTCTTCCATTGACACACGAAGTGCGAGTGCCAACTCAGGATCTAGGTTTGGATCTACACCAAATTCAAAGCCAGGAACCCCACCTGCAGCAGCAGCAGCTGCTGCTGCTGCAAATCCGCTTCCTCCTTCCCCATCTCCAGTGAATATTGGGGTGCTGAAATGAAATAACAAGCATACAATTGCAGCTGCTGAATGAAAACATAAATCATTAAACAAAATTTTTGAATGTAACTATGGTATACCTCATAAGAACATCAGAAAGAGCATTGGGACCAGAAGGAACATGAGCTATGTGGCTGCTGTCATTACTATTTACTGCAGCAAGAAGTGCTTCCAGCTTTTCAGGCTTGCCATCATCTTCTTCACCAAAGTCAACTATATCAAGAGCAACATTGTTCTTTTTCAACTTCTTCCCAATTGTTTCTAACACTTTCTTATCTTGTTTTATGGGGCTGCAAGCACAGACAGAGGAAATTGAAGCATGTAGGCGAAGGCACTGAGCTCATAATATGAACATAGTTGATGCTACCTTCCAACAAATACTATAATTCTTTGTTGTTGCTTCTTATTCTGCCGGTGCTTAAGTGCTAAATGTGCCACCTGTATTCCAGAAGTCAGGTTGAGTTCACCGCCAATCTCTAGTCCTGTAGACAGAAGGTTATCAGCCTTGACAATGAAACTGTCTATTTCAAAAAATCTGAATGAAATGGCCTAAGCATTCAATCTAATGATAACCTGCATCTTTAACAAAAGCATCCATGATTACCAGCACTTATACCAAGTGCCTTTAACATAAGCATGCATGCAAAGTGAAACTTCTCTCTCTTTTTTTGAGAAATAACATAAGTTTTATGTTTTCATCAAGCACCAAAAAGAGATACTAAGCATGTCTATAAACTCTACAAATTCCAAAACATTTCTCAAGTGACCCCTGAGCTACAAAAAGGCTGTACCAACTATCAAGCAGCTGAGGAAGAGATTTTTCCATGACATCAAAAAAAATTATTTTTCCCTCTAAATGAGAGGCAAAGTTGGAAAAGGTGATAAAAGAACTATACAGTTCCTTTTTAGATTCATCATGACATTCTTACTCTATCACTCACTCCCAATAATCTAAAGGATGTCCCTGGAAATATGTGACCCACTCATAGAACAATAAGATGGAATAGACCCGCTAAGATTCCCAAGGTACCCGCTGCAATATGATGAGAAGCTATTCCCCCCGGAGCAAAAGGATCAAAACCCTCCGCGCCCCATGCAGGACTTACAGGTTGCACTTTTCCGGTTAGCCCATAAGGATCAGATACCCATATTCCAGGGCCATACAAACCTGTTACATGAAATGCACCAAAGCCAAAGCAAGCGACCCCAGATAAAAATAAATGAATTCCAAAGATCTTGGGTAAATCCAAAGAAGGTTTTCCCGTACGTTCATCACAGAATATTTCTAGATCCCAATACACCCAATGCCAGATCGCTGCTAAGTTTCCCTCGCATATATGCTAATCAACTCACCAAGATTAAGCCTCTCTGCCAAGATTATCAAAACAAAGGATCCAGCTCCAAGTTATCTCCCACATGAAAAAACAGCACAAAGTGGCGCCCCCAATTTCCACAAAGGCATCGTGCTTCTAGTCCCCATTTAACCCTTTTAATCCCGCTAACATCAAAAAGACCCATTAGATGGCTCCTTTCAAAATATCTTGTCACAACTGCATGAAGAATGCCAACAACATGACACTTGGCCTTGTCCCATGAACTGAACAACCTCGTACGGGTATGACTGCGTGATACATAAGCTATACATAACCATCAAATTGACTCAATCATCTATTAATGATAGCAAGGAGGTCCGATCAATACACTCTCTTAACTAGAAATTGAAATTGAGTGGCTGAAGGACACCAAAGCCTTGCAATGCCCAAACTCATTGCACTTAATACATCAGCACCTTATAACTCAATTTTACATTGAGCCAAGAGATTAAGCCAGAGTCTACTTTGTGTTCTTGAATCTTCTCTAACCTCATTTTACTTGCGTCTAGTCATGAAAGTGCAGCTACGGAACATTCTCACTACGTTATGAAATGATACATTGGTTTACACCTTGAATTCGCATTTTATTATTGCTTTTATGTTTAAGTTTGATTATTATGCCTAACTTGTGTATCATGTGAATCATATCCATATGAGGTTGCTGATGTGGCAAGGTTAATCATAATATTCTAGGCATTCTTCATGTTGGTGTGACATACCTACTTACCCACTCAGTTCCAGAGCATATAGCACTTCAAACAACAAAGAGGAAGAGTTAATCTCTCAAATTTATGAATTCCAAATAAAGCAATATCCCATGTCGCCTTGCTCCACCCCTAAAGAATGTTCCACCATAACTTCTTTATCCATAACTAACAAAAAAGGATCGAAAAACCTAATTTCCAATAGTCAGCCTCATGCAAAATATCATGCCAAAAAGATACTCTCTTCCCATCCCCCACAATAGAAGACACCCCTTCCTCAAAATTATCTCATTTTCTTCTAATAACCAACCAAAACTAGACCCACTACTACATATAAAATCCAATATAATAATTCTAAATTCTAAACTTAAATCAAATTCATCAATATTCCCTACAACAAAAATGCTTTCCTATTTACTCATGATGTGAATGCAACTACTACATTGAAAGCACTAAATCAAACGAAATCAGAGGTTGAGCTTCAAGTTTACTATAGATATCCACAAAGGTGGACCTACAACACTACAAAGTAAAATGGATCATCAATGAAGTAAGACAAGACTATGCGGAGAAGAACATAAAATGCTTCGTCCAAATTGTAGACAACAAGCTAAAGTGAGGTCTAACTCATGTTGTTCTACCCAGCTACAATAAATTTGTTTACAATCAATTACAAACACAGTAGAAGACCAAACCATGGTCCTGTGATATAGTTGTCAACTGCATGCTTATGTGCCCCTTGAACTCTTAGTGGAACCCAAGCACCAAAATGACCTACTTTAGCAGATTAAGCTTCTGCATTGCATAAACCGCATACCCCACACATGTACCCTACATAAGCTGCTAGCGAGCCACTCAGCCAATTGTGCAATCCAATGGTGGATGATGGTTTATTCTTAACCAAATTTGGGAACTTACGCTGATTGGATTATCTTAGATTATATGCACCACATATGAAGAATTGCAAGCTAAAAATTAAAACTAATTGGCTAATCTTGAAAGTTTTATGTTTTATTCATTATTGCTGGAATGAGATAGAGAAGGTGGAAATGGATCTTTATTGTGGATAGGATGTAAATAAGACACAAGGTTCATGCCACGGCCAATTTTCTAGATGAATTACCAGCTTTTAGTTTTTAATTTACCACTTAGTGTGCTTAATCGGTGGTTATGCGGCAACTAATTGCTTAGAGGGCCTGCCTTGCCTCTGTCCCTAGACAAATGACCCTAAATGCTATTGACAACATAGCCTGCAACCCTCAAAGCCTTTGACAAAAATTTGTGATATAACACAATACCAACTGCCTGCGTCTGAGCATCATATACCAGCTTAAGAAACATGATGGGAAACATGAAGACCATTGATTTTTACATGTTTCTTTCAATAGTTTGCTGCTTTGGCACTTACAAGAGCTTATTCTTTAATGTGCCTATCTAATAACAGGTTTAATTCAGCTGCAGTGGTTTCTGCTTCGAGCAGAAGCTACACTAAAATATCGATCCTTGCAAGAAGGATAAGTTATGTCCTTATGAATTGTATTTCCTTTGGGCATGAAGCAGCAGAACTTTCAACAAGCTCAAGCAAATATGTCATCACGGGAGTAGATGCTTAGCTTCACAATACCAGGGACAACAACTGACATTTGCTCGAATTCTTTGGTTCAAAAGCTTCTGTCGTCTGCCTCAAAAGAATGGGGGAAACGGAAAAAAGAACACATAAAAAGAGAAAGCCACAATACAAATCGAAAACACAATCAGGAATCACAAAACAGCATCCAAAAATCACAATATATATCAAAAACGTACCATGCATACATGCCAAAATCTTTCCAAAGTCGCTGGTGGGCGTTACGAGAACGCGAACGCCTTTCCCAGCCATAGTTAACACCCCAACTGTGTTCTCTGGATTCGACTACAAGGAGACAATACAGCCAGTCAACCCAAATCCGATAAATAGTTTTATTCAAAGAGGAAGGATCCATAACACCCAAATTCCCAGACCAAACTAGCCATAATACGTGTCAAACGAGCAGCTCCGAGTTTGACACAAAAACCCCAAATTAGAAATGACCCAAACTGGGGAATAAAGAGAATCACGAAACTACTGGCGCTTTTGCAGCAATCAATTTAAAAGGAGGCAAAAGAGAAATTTGATGCCTGTGTTTTCGCCCCGCATATCAAATTGACGGCTTCGGCTTGCGCTTGGAACCTAGTCGGAGAGTAATCTCCATTCCTCATCCACTCCGAGTTGTCGATGCAGATCACAGTAGCCTGGTGATCAAGCCCGAATCTAAGCGTCCGTCCTTCCAGGCGAAGAAGAAGAAAAGACGAAACAAGGGAAAAAATAGAGGACAAAAGGAGCGACGACTCCGAATTATCGGCTTACCTCGAGAACCATGGTGTTCTATCGACAAGGAGAGTGGAAAGAATGACCGAAAACCCTTCCTGCAAGAAAACTCTGCTTCCTTTTCCTCGCTCCGGAAGTGCGGGCGAGTCGCACTTATATGTGAATACAAGTGGATCGGGTTTCGGGTCGCTATATTAGGACCGGGTCATCTGAACCATGCTAATTGAATTGGATCTGATCTATCCAAAACTAACTTTTCTATGAACTGTTTCAGCCTTTTTTATCCTTTTTTGTTTCGTTAAATGAATGGTTTTTTAAAACAATTTGTTTTATTTTAAAATATTACCATCTGATTTCCTCTAGGTGATTCTGAGATCCAATTCAGAAGGCGATTCAAATCGAAAACCAACTGGGGTGTCCCCCACCAACACTCCATTCTTGTAGTAATCCTTCATAGTTGGTTGATCTTCGAATCAAATTCTTCGTCACGACAAATCCCGTGTGGTTTAAAGAGGAACAGAAGAATCTCCCAAGTCGAAGAGGACTGCTTTAAATTTAGTTCTCATATGTTTTCTGGATTTTACTCATGTCAGTAGAAGACTAATATGCTTTCACAATCATGTGATCCATCAAGCGACCCACACCATTGTACAAGCAAAATCAATTGAAGTCAAGTCATGGTTCACATCAAGTACTACAAAGAATTTATTCAATTTAAAAAACTGTTAATAAAGCACGGATTTTTACATCCATAATCAATTTATTAGACCATACAATTTACAAACGAAAAAACCCATGAAACAACTCCAACCAGAGAGTAAAGATGCTAGCCAAAATGGTTCTGATCAACATAGTTGACAGCTACACTAATGTTACTCATCAAACTAAAGTTCTGACTCCAACAGAAAGCCTATCGCTTCTAGTGAGAGGAAGCAGAACAAACACTTCATGCACTTCCTGCTTACAGACTTCTGCTTTGTCTCTGTCGATTGCAAAACAAATATATATGGTATCGATGACATTATCCAGGACATGAACAAAGAAGAAAAAGACCACAAAGAGAAGCATCCCCGCGAGCACTGCTACCAAATATACATCAGCTCCAAGATCGCTTGCAGCCCTCAATATTGTACAGACCTATTTTAAAAATGCAGATCGAAAATGAGCAAAAACATTTGGTATTCAATCAAATCTAACAAATATAGCGAAAGAAAGGTGGCAAGTATGATTAACAAGTCAGCTAGAGAGTGTGATGCCAACCATTGCAAAAACATTGTAAGCTACATCAATGAACATAACGTTGATGATATAGAGGCAATATAACTTACTAATATGGCATAGATTGCCGAAATCACAAATATGATTCCCAAAAGAATGCGTGTAGAGACTATTTCGACAAAGGCAGCTGACAGAAGATTGCGCCTGAGAAGTTCGTATGTCATCTTAGATGATGAACAATAGCTTTCACCGGTTATTGCTGCAAAGTTTATTGTGAACTTGTTGAGAAAATCAATAGCCGTCAGTAGGAAATTGACACAATACTTGAGAACGATATTAATTAATCCAGATCCATCTTCTCTATTTGCACTATCAACAGCAGCTCGCACAATACGTACAGCAGCAACCAACAAGCCTGAGAAGCATACAGTGCCAAAGGATGGACCAAACGCATTCCTGCAGCAACCAAGCTAGTAACCATATAAGAAGCTTGGATCGACTGAAGGAGCAAAGCTCCTCCTTGTCCATACGACAAGAGCATCATCATTTCAACAAATATTTACCTTGAAAAAATCAACAGTTCACATGATTAAGAGAGAGAGAGAGAGGGAGGGAGCATGTATGTGCCCTTACATAAGAAAGAAAGGAATAATGTGCAAGACAAACCACTTCTTCGATTAATGTCTTTGAGCAAAGAATAATCTTAAGACTAACATTCTTCCGTGCACAGATCACTTCATTCTCCATATTAAATTAGTTTTACAGTAACACCTAGAACGCCTGACATAAACCATTACGTTGCTTCTACACACACATAGAGAGAGAGACATATATATATATATATATATATATATATATATATATATATATATATATACATAATATATATATATATATACATATATATATATACATGTACATATATACATATATACATATATATATATATACGGACACAAATATGTATGTATACCTATATATACATACATACCTAAATAAATACATATATACCTGGAAATGAAGTCCCACAATAGATGCGACTACTTGTTCACTGAAACCAAAAGTGAATATTTTGGTGTATAGGGGTCCCAGAAAAACTATATTCAGGAATGACCCTTTCCTGGTCATTTTTCAAGGGCAATAGCTAAGAGCAGAAACAGGGACAAACTTTTGAGTGCATTAAGAAATGTTCGTTTGCTAGGGATGTTCTTTCTCAGCTGCTTATGACATATATTGCAGTATGAGTATCAACCCTCACACAAGGTAAACCTGATGTGCACTGGTTATGCGCATTTTGAGAATAAAAACATCAATCTGCCGAACGCACTATTTAGTCATAAGCATGTATGATCTCTGAGTACACTCCTTAGGTTCATACTATGAAAGAAAGGGAAGCTATGCACGTTAAATTGAAATTTATATATAACCGCTTATTAGGAGTATTTTCATCTTTTAAGTTACAAAGTCTCTTATATAAAATGTTGTCTTCGTGTAATTGTTAATTAGGTTTTCTAGAAGAGAAAAATCTGAGTTGTTGTGGCCGACACCCATAAGAGGGTCGAGCCAACCTTGTTTCTTCTCCATTCACTATTCAATAAAAATTGTTTATTGCTTAGTCACTCATATCTCTTACATGGTATCAGAGCATTAAGAGGCGTGATAGTTGCCGCTGTCTTTGATTGCAATCACCTGACTGATTAAAATCTTTAAATCTTCAAGGCATCAGCCTATAAAAGTCTATTTTCATAACCCTAATCACGATCAAGAAGGGATTATGACAGATTTAATCACCAAAACAAATAGGAGTAATACTTTTCTCATAACCAACATCAAACTTGATAGAAAAAATTATCTTGAATAGTCCAAATCCATACAACTTAGTGTTAGAGCAAAAGGTAAGACTTAATACCTAACTAGGTAATGCATAAAGCCTGAAATAGGGAGTTTATAATAAGGATGTGTTAGCTGCAGAATGGTTAATCAAACTCAATGAAGTTGGGGCATTCCTTTTTATACTTGGAAACAACTCATGAAATTTGAGAGAACATGAAAGAAGCCTATGAAATCTGAGAGAACGTGAAAGAAGCCTACTCAAGAAAGAAAAACATGATAAAGGAATACAAACTCTTAAAAAAAAATTGAAATATAAACAAGGGACAAAAACTATCAATAAATACTATATTGAGTTGAGAGGATTGTGGGATGAGCTAGCATATTTTACAATGGTATAATGTAAAGAGTGTGTTAAAGAACGAAAAAACGAATTTAAAAAAGAAAAGTATTTGATCTATTATGTGGTATCTCTTCGTACTATGAAAATGTAAAGGCTAATATTCTTACGAGCGAAGAAATTCTTATACTTGAAACAATGTACACCTTATTGATTAGAGAAGAGGATAAACAAAACTTAGAGAAAAAATGAAATGAAGAACATTAAAAAACAACTTTTATTGAAAAGGGTTATAACCATGCTACTAGAGCCAAAAGAGGAACCAGAGGTAGAGGATGTGGAGATAGTACTCCACAAGGAGGAGATATGAAAATTAGTTGGTAAGCTTAACCATATGAAAAACAAAGTTTTGAAGAAACTCAAGAAACAAGGCCATAGAAGTGAGGCTATCAATATAATACTGAAATTCTTAGAAGGCATAAAGGGACATCTCAGAAAAATATCACGCAACTATGGCGACAACACAGGTGACCAAGCAGGAACAAGTGATAATATTTTTTATTTACCTTTGATAGATATTGGGTCATTGATTCAAGTACAACATTGCATATGATCATATCTAAAGAAGGATTACTTGATTATCAAGAGTCAAACAACATGGTTAAAATCACCAATAATTCGTTTATATCAGTAACTGAAAAAAGAAAATTTTAAACATCATTAGAACTTCTTGATCCATTGTTATATTTACTTCATATTTCGATGAATCATATCTTTGTTAGTGCATTATCTACAGGACTAAATTGTGGTATATATTTCTTCTTATCTTATTTATATTTAAGGGAAAGGAGACGAGAAAGATTTTTTGATATGGTATAAGAAATGGAAGCCTTTTTCCATATGAGGGAAACTCAAGAAAATGTGCAGTCCATATGTCCTCAACGTGGCACAACAAAGAAGTGATACTCTAGCATAAAAGGCTACGTCATCTACCACTATTGAAGCTACAAATGCTCGTACCACAAGTAGCCAAATTCAGCAAAGAAATATCCTTGGAATGTGAACCATAACAGTTGGGCAAACATGTTACAATCAATTTTCCTAGAAGTGTGTCAAGAACTCAAAGTGCATTTAGTTTAGCACATTTATATATGAGGACCCTTCTCGATTAATTGTGTTAATACAACAACAACAACAACTAAGCCTTTTCCCATACTAGACGGGGTCGGCTACATGGATTCTTTGTTTCCACAGATCTCTATCGTGTGCCATGTTAATATTTGTGTTAATGAACATAAATATTTTGTTTCATTCATTAATGATTACTCTTGATTTACTGTCATTTATTCAATGAAATCAAAGGATGAGGTTGCTATAATATTCTCTCTATAAATTTGTTGAGAAGGAATTTCAAGCACAAGTTAGAGCTACCAGATCAGATAATGGGGGTAAATTTACTTCAATGACATTAAAGAATTATCTTTCATCACATGAAATTCTTCACCAAACGTCATGTGTGTATTTTCCTCAGCAAAATGGAGTAGAGGAACACAAGAATCGCCATATACGGGAAACAACGCGTACCTTAATGTTTGGGAGCAAATCGCCGAAATATCTTTGGGGTGAGACCGTACTTCGGTTTATCTTATAAATCGTTCTACATCATCAACCCTCGAAGGGAAGGTACCTATGCAGTTGCTATTTTCAAGCAAAAAAAACTCTTTCATATTACTCTTAGAGTGTTTGGATGTGAATGGTATGTGCATTTGCATCTCCATAGTAGAGATAAACTAGATCCCAGAGTAATAAAATGTGAATTTATTAGATATTCACCTTTTTAAAAAGGAAATCAATGTTATGACCTCAGTACCAAGAAATTATTTGTCTCTAAAGATGTTATATTTCATGAGAATCATATTATTATAGTAGTGAGGAAGAGCTAGAGCAAGTTATAAGACAGGGGGAGCCACTTCTCCCATTACTATTTAAAAAAGTCAATGAAGAAGATCTTAGAATGAGAGAAGAAAGATAATAGCAATGAAAAGCCTGAAAATGAAGCTCCAAATCAAGTGTACACAAGCGGAATGAAAAAGAAATTTCTGGCAGACGAGAACCACAAGAAGATTCTAACCGTGCCACACCAACTCCTACATTGCCAAATGATCTTGACCTACCAATCGCGGTAAGGAAAGAAAAAGGAAACGTGTTTATCTATTAGTAATTTTATTGATTACGGAGAAGTGTTAACTAGTTATAAATCATTTGTGACAAATGCTAATGCAATAATAATTCCAAAAACTTGAGAGAATTCAACCTTATTAAAAGAATGACAACTTGCTATGAAAGAGGAAATTGATGCATGGAAGAAGAATAACACCTAGAAAATTGTATCATTATCGAAAGGAAGAGAGGTTGGGAGAATGCAACCTTATTAAAAGAATGACAACTTGCTATGAAAGAGGAAATTGATGCACTAAAGAAGAATAACACTTAGAAAATTGTATCATTACTGAAAGAAGAGAAGTTGTAGGAGAAATTGATAGATACAAAGTCAAACTTGTGGCAAAGGGATATATTCAATCCTATGGGATATAGTATAATGAAACATTTGTCTCAGTAGTAAAGATGACTTCTATATGTGTCCTTATCAGCTTGGCAGCTAATAAAGGATGGAAAATATGACAACTTGATGTAAAAAATACCTTTCTCCTTAGAAATATCACTGAATAAGAGTACATATAAGTTCCACATAGGTTGAAACATCACTATGGATTAGATAAAGTGTGCATGCTGAAGAAAGCTTTATATGGATTGAAGCAATCACCATAGTATGTGTTTGAATGCTTCAGTGAAGGAATAGTAAAGGAATCATTAGACCCAAGTATACCAGAAGTCAAAATGACCATACACTGTTTATAAAAAGAGGGAATGGAATATCCCTACTAATTGTGTACGCAGATGATATTGTTGTGACACGAGATGATGAAGAAGAAATCCAAAATTTGAAGGATCGGTTGCATAAACTTTTTGACCGGGATAAGTCATTACCTTCTAGGGATTGAAGTATTGAGATAAAAAAAGTATATCTTCCTTACTCAACGAAAATATGTAATGGATTTACTAAATGAAACATGTGTGATAAAAACAAAACCATGTGATATTTCCATGGATATCAATCACAAATTCGGAATAAATATCGGTAAGGAGATAAAAAATGTTAGAAGATATCAAAGACTTGTGGGCAAATTGATATATTTGACAATCACAAGGCCCGACATAACATATTTAGTTGGAATCCTTAGTAGATTTATGCATGCCCCAAAACAATAACATATGGATGCAGTATTCAAGATTTTAAGATATTTGAAGAACACACCTGAAAATAGTATCTTGTGATAGAAATAATTTATCATTTATCAAGAATAACATACTTAGAGAAAATGGCAGATTGGAGGCATCCCTACCAATCTGCCTTAGCAGGTTTCTGGCATGTTGCCACCCCCTTGCTTCTCTCACTACTTAACCTACACTAACCGTAATCACAATATATATAAGTACATTCTAACTTGAAAGACTAATTTACCCCTAACTTAGATTAAGTACAACTGAATAACCTAAAGTATGGATATAGATAATAACGGGTATTCTTTGTGACCCATTATGATCTCTAACACTCCCCCTCAAGTTGGGTGAAAGATATTGAGAACACCCAACTTGGACAAAATATCATTGAGTTGCTTCATGGTAATGGCTTTGGTTAGGAAATCAGCTCTTTGCTTTTTTTATTTAACATAATCCATTTTTAACTCCTGATTGGAAATCTTCTCTCTGATAAAGTGACAATCTATTTCTATGTGCTTGGTTCTTTCATGATATACTCGATTGGAAACAATCTGTATAGCTGCACTGCTGTCACAATATAACGGAATAGGCTGAGCAAACTTAAATCCCAACTCATACATCAAGGAAGATACTCACTTTCCTTCACACATTGCATGAGCTACCGCTCTGTATTCAACTTCTGGTGTAGATCTGACAACAATTGTTTGTTTTTTGCTCTTCCAAGATATAATATTACCATCAAGTAGAGTCATATACCCTGTAGTTGATTTGCGGTCATCTTGAGATCCAGCCCAATTTGCATCAGAATAAAGTTCATTTGAATAGAGAAAACACATTTCAGATGTTGATTTAAGATATCTGAGAATTATATACACAGCTTCCATGTGATTCTTGGTTGGTGAATGCATAAATATGCTCACAATACCCACAACATAAGTGATATATGGACGTGTAATAGTCAAGTATATAAGTTTGCCCACCAATTTCTGGTATTTATGAATATCCCTGAAATCTTTACCGTCTCCAACGAATAATTTTTTATTCACCACCATAGGAGTATTACTTTGTTTACAATCAAGCATATTTGTTTCTTTTAGTAGGTCCATAATATATTTTCTCTAAGTTAGAAATATACCTTAAGTGGAATACAACACCTCTATTCCTAAGAAATAGTGAAGACGGCCCAAGTCTTTCAACTCAAATAATTTGTGAAGATCCCTTTTCAATTTTGATATTTCTTCAACATTATCACCTGTTATAATAATATCATCAACATAAACGGTCAGAATAGATAATTTAGTACATTTCTTGAGAACATTGTATGGTCATTTATACTCCTTTGATATCCCAAGCCGCATAATGCCTCACTGAATTTTGAGAATCAGACTCTTCATGATTGTTTTAGCCCATATATGGCTTTGTTCAATTTGCAAATTGTATCATCATGTGTCTTAATATTCATTCCAGGTAGAAGATCCATAAAAACTTCTTCATTCAAGTCTCCTAGTAAGAAAGCGTTTCTTACATCTAGTTTTCATAGGTCCCATCCAAAATTCGCTGCCATACTGAGAAGTATCTTTATGGAGGTAAGCTTTGCAACAGGTGCAAAGGTCTCATTGTAATCAATTCCATATGATTGACTGTAGCCCTTGGCAACAAGTCTTGCCTTATATCTTTCAATAGTGCAATATGTTTTATATTTGAATGTGAAAACTCATTTGCAGCCCACTATATTTTTGTTTAGAGGAAGTCTTGTGAGGGTCCAAGTATTATTTTCTGCAAGTGCATTCAACTCTTCTTTTATTGCAGCTCTCCGTAACGGACACATGTATGCTTCTTCAAATTTTGTAGGAATTTTTGTTTCTCAACATTAACAAAGGTTTGATAATTCTCAAAGGTATTAGCATATGAAACACAATGAGATAGGATATCTTGCACAAGAACGTTTATCTTTGCGAATAGCAATATGAATTTTCAAGTCTTCTTCCACTGAGGATTGCAGATTTGAATCACGAAGTTGATCTTTGGTTAGAGGAGTCTGACTGGGTTCCTCTTGAGAACAGATAATTTGCCTTGGTCCTTCTTATATACCAAGATTTGCTTCGGTTCAATTGCTTTCTCTTCATTGGCACTTTGATATCCTCTGTCTCACTAGGAGTTAAGGGAAGCACATGAGAATGTATATTTTGAGAGATATCTGACTCCTCCCGAGAAGATTAATAGGAAGTAGATTTTGAAAAAGTAACATCCATGGATACATAGAGTTTTCTAAGGATCGGATCATAGCATTTATAACCTTTCTGGGAGTTTGAGTAGCCAAGGAAGATACATTTTACAGCTCTAAGATAAGTTTATCACGACCAAGTAGGTGAACATGAACAAAACAGGTACAACCAAAGATACGAGGAGTTATATGAGAGCTTTGATTCCTTATCAAGGCAATTTTTGGGACTGTTTCCCTTGAGTGCACTACTAGGCATCCTATTTATTAGATAGACAGCAGTCAAGACTGCTTCTCTCCAATAAATTTTTGGTACGTTATGTTAAAGAAGAAGTGTTATGGCTACCTCAAGTATATGACGATTTTTTCTCTTAGATATGTCATTTTGTTGGGTGTATAAGAACAAGAGGTTTGATGGAGTATACCATTTGTATATAGGTATTCATGCAATTGTCTACTGATATATTCACCTCCATTATATGAACGAAGAACTTTGATAGAAGTATTAAATTAAGTGAGAATAAATTTATGAATAATATGAAAGATATAAGAGACTTTTGAATTTGATTTCATTAAGTAAACAATTATAAGACGTGTACAATCATCAATAAATGAGACAAAATATTTCTGACCAAACAAGGAAGTAACAGGATTGAGACTCCCCATATATCAGAAAAAGAAGTTCAAAAGGTTTGGACCTCCTAGACTCACTTGAAGGATAGGGTGCTCATTGGTGTTTGCCAAGTTGACACACTTCACATTCAAAGTGAGAATTATTTGACTACTCGAAGATGAAGTAAGACATATTGGAGCTTCGACATAGGTAAATGATTGAGGCGATATCTCCGAATCTTGAGCAATTGCAACTGCAACACTATAAGAAGCAGTATGTTGTACTTTGTCTTATAGGATATATAACCCCTTCTGAAGACTACCATGAGCAAAGATTTTTCCCATCTTCAGATCTTCAAACACACAACCAATTGGATTAAAGGTTATACTACAATTCAGTATATGTGTCAATGAGGTGACTGAAAGAAGATTTATAGGAAAACTAGGCACATGATAGACTGATTTTAAATTTGTAAAACATGTGGATACACTTTTCTAACCAATCATATAAGAATGTGAGCCATCTGCCAACTTGATTTGCTTCCTTTTTTGAAGGAGACGATAATCTGAAAAATATGATGACTTTCCTACCATGTGATATGTAGCACCAGAATCTATAATCCAAGTTTTCAAATGAGAAAGAGGAAGTTTGTTACCCTTCACATGTTGCCTGTGCTAAAGTAGCCTGGGAAGTGGAAGGATGAGAATTTTTAGATAATTTTGTTTTTAAGCCCTCGATCCTCTTAATAAGATCTTAGATGTCATCAATATTAGATATAGAGTTCTCGGCAACATGGGCAGAGTTATTTCGAGATCGATCTAGTAAAGCCAGGTCAGCCATGTAATTCCCAACAATTTTCTCTCGAGTGTCTTGATTTTCTATAGTGAGAACAAACAATTTTATCCTTCTCATCACAATAAGAACGACCTCACTCACGTGATTGCTTCACACGCTGATGTGACTCAACATAGAGCTTCTTTCTTCACAAAATACTCAATATAATGCCTTATAGGCTCTGATACCATGATAAAAATAATTTATCATTCATCAATAATAATATACTTATAGAAAATGACAGATTGGAGGCATCCCTTCCAATCTGACTTAGCAGGTTTCTGGCGTGCTGCCACCCCCTTGCTTCTCTCACTACTTAACCTACACTAACCCTAATCACAATATATATAAGTACATTCTAACTTGAAAGACTAATTTACCCCTAACTTAGATTAAATACAACTGAATAACCTAAAGTATGGATATAGATAATAACGGGTCTTCTTTGTGACCCATTAATCATGAGTATAATGACTTGGAATTGTATACAGATGTTGATTGTGTTAAAGGATATTACTGTTAGTTAGAAGTCTTTTGTTTACGTATTTCATGTCATGTATTTCACGTTAAATGTATTATGTCTCTTTAGTAGTACTTAGTACTAATTAGGGGTAGTTTAGGAATTCAAGTTAGATAGGGTATAAAGAGGTGTCATTAGGGTTATTAGGTTAATAACGTGAGAGGCAGGTGTGCAGCCCAAGAAAAGCCTCAATCTGTGTTTTTGAGCAAATTGGAGAATCCCTCCAATTGCATGATTATTGTAAGTTGATCTTTATAGTTTAATGAATATTATTTCTCTAATATGGTATCAGAGCCTATAAGGCCTGAAAATCTGAGATTTTGTGATTAGACGATTAAAATAGATGTGTAAAAGAGAAGCATTCAAATAAGATTTTTGTTTGGTTGCCGATTCAAATCAGATTTCTGCTTCAAATCAAATTTCTGCTGCGATATTTGGAAGAAGAAACCATCAAAGTTGATGCGCAAAAAGTGAGGTTTGACTGTCATGATTTTATCTGGAATGTTGATTGGGTTATTGATTCTTTTATAGTTTCAATCCAATCCAGTGTTTAAGTATGGGCTGCTGATTATTAATAAAGGGGCAGCTACAACTATTAAAGACAAGTTGATCAGTTCCTTAGCGATTTGATTGCTGATTGGGTTGCCGACTCATACAATTTAATCTTTATTGTCAATTCAATTTCTGTTGCAAATCAGACTATTAATAAACATAGACAACTTGCTTGCCGATTGGAGGAATTGTTGATTCTTTACTTCGGAAATCGTGGTAAAGATATACAGATTATTTACTTGAAGCAAATTTTGATGGTAAGTAAAGGCAAGGCGATTGAAACTCTCTTCATGATGTCTGAACAAGCTATGAATGAAAAAATAGAAAATTTTCATATTACAACAATAAAGTTGGATGGAAGGAATTATGTGGAGTGGTCTAGGTCCGTAGAACTGGCTATTATAGCAAGAGGGAGATGGACTCATCTTATGGGCCAGACACCTATTCCAGACATAAATGATACTCATTACCCTGTTTGGCGACGGGAGGATACCCTAATTTCATCTTGGTTACTGCAGTCCATGATTCCATCAATAGCGAAGACATTTATGTTTCTTGAATCAACTTATGACATTTGGTGTGTTGTTTCTAAAGCTTATTGTAAGAAGAAGAATGTGGCAAAAGAATATGAAATTTTGGAAAAAAATTAGGAATTGTAAACAAGGCTCGCGTTCTATCAGTAACTACTATGCAGATCTTAGAGGACTTTGGGATGAACTTTTGTATTATAATAGTATCAAGTACTCTTCATGTCAGATTGAAAGAAATGCAGAGGCTGAAAAGAAAAAAGTATTTGACATACTGTGGGGTGTAAATTCAGAGTTCGAATCAATAAAACTTAATGTCTTGAGAAGAGATGAGCTACCTTCTTTGGGGACAATGTATTCATTATTAATCAAGGAAGATGATCGTAGAAATCTTGAAAAGAAGAACATACCTACTCCAGACCAACATGCACTCCAAACTAGAGGAGAAAATTCACATTATCGTGGAAGAGGAGGATACCAAGGTCGTGGTAGATCCAATTTTGATGACAGAGAAAAACTCATCTGTTCTCACTGTGAAAAATCAAGACACTCCAAAGAATACTGCTGGGAATTACATGGCAAACCAGACTATTATAAAAACAGAAATCACTCCGTTCATGCTGCAGAGAATTCTACTTCTAATACAGATGTAATGCAAGAGTTAATCAAGCGAATAGAAGGACTAGAAACAAGGCTATCTGAACAGTCTCAACCATCTTCTTCCTCTCAAGCTTCAATAGCGCATGAGACTCACATAGTGAAGGGTAATCCTCCTTATTCTAATTCCAAAACGTGGATTATTGATTAAGGTGCTACCGATCATATGGTAGGAGAATCATCTTATTTTTCAGAGTACAGAGTTCTTCAAAAGCGAGAACCTATTAAGTTAGCAGATGGATCTTACTCTTATATGGTTGGACAGGGAAGTGTACCCACATGTTTTGCTAGTTTAACCTCAGTGTATCATGTTTCCAGTTTTCCAATAAATCTCCTTTCAGTAAGTTCGTTGACTCATACCATGAAATGTAGTATAACTTTTACTCCTACTGGTTGTGTATTTCAGGATCTGGAGACGGGGAAAGTCTTTGGTCATGGTAGACTACAAAGGAGCTTATACATTTTGGAAGATCATCCTCAACATAGAACTTCTTATAAAGCTTCAGTAACAACCATTCAGGATTCAGAGATTCGGCTTTGGCATTGTCGTCTTGGTCATTTACCTGTGTCAACTTTCTTATGTTCTACCTCATCTTAGAGTCAATAAACATCCATTTGAATGTGAAGTCTGTAGCTTGGGAAACATCAAAGATCTACTTATCCATTGAGTGACTCTAGACGATCTCAGCCTTTTCAACTTCTTCAGATGTTTGGGGACCTAGTCCTATTACTTCTTTATTTGGTCAGAGATACTTTATTTCCTTTATTGATGATTATTACCGTTACTGCCCACTTGGTTATATTTAATGAAAGAAAGATAAGATTGTTTTCTATATTCAAATCACTGATTTTTGAAATTCATCTACCGCATTTACAATACTCTTTATTAAAATTTTGCGTAGTGATAATACTCGTGAATACTTTTACGCATCTTTTTCATCTTTTAGCTTGGCTAGGGTATTCTCCATCGGTCTACTTGTCCACACACTCGCTTGACAAGTATGTAGTTGTTGAGCTTTGGCTCTGCTTACTTACTAGGCTTGCTCGCACTACTGCTTATTCATACTCGTATGTTCTCCTTTGGTTTTGGAGTGAAGCTATCCCTTTCACTCTGGCGCTACCTTATTAATCGTATGTCCTTCTATAAATCTTGCAAAATCTAAATCCCTCATTCGATTTTTTCCTTTTTCCTCACGAGCCCTATTTTCTCTCTTCCACACTACGCATATTTGGTTGTACTTGTTTTGTTCATGATCTTACACCGAGGGAAAGATAAGTTAGGTTGCTCGATTACTATTAAGTGTCTATTCTTGGGATATACTCGATTCCAGAAAAAAGATATCAATGTTATTCTGAACTTAATTAGTTTTATTGTGTTTGTAGATATTACTTTTCTTGAAAATACTTTCTTTTTCCTCTACATACGATATTATCTACTCCTGTCACTTTAGTGAGTTTACTTGTTCCTTATGTGAAGCGGACCTCTTGTCCACTACTCAGGGTTCTACCTTATACGTCGTCCCCAACGGATAAACCTCTCCAAGTTTATCGTCATCGACCTCGTACAGCTAATGGTCCCGGATACAATCCCTCTTAGATTCTGACAACCTAAAACCATTAAGCTAAATTCTCCTGGGTAGATCCTTCGGATGTTATCTCAGGTCCTCCCGTTTGCTACCTAGAAAAGGTACTCGTTCTACTTGGTCACTTGATCCTCATCATTTCATAATTTTTGAGTTATCATCGCTTGTCTTAGCTTCCCATTATGCTTTTATCTCTTCTTTGTCTTCGTGACTATACCAAAAAACAACGATCGAAACTCTCTCCCATCCATGGCCAGCGCCGGAGCAATGTTAGAAGAGATATGCGCATTACTGCTAATGGTAGCTTGAGAACTTGTTCCATTGCCACCGCGGGACAAATCTCTGCGGGTTGTCGGTGGATTTACACAATTAAGGTGGGACGATGGAGCTGTTGATCGATTGAAAGTTCGTCTTGTTGCTAAAGGGATTTCACTCAAATTTTTGCCTTGATTATGGTGATACTTTCTCTCCCAGGTTGCAAAGATGGCATTCGAGTTCATCTTTTCACTTTCCATGGCAACCATCGCTCATTGGCCACTTTATCAACTTGATATTAAGAATGCATTCTTACATGGTGATCTCCAAGAAGAAGTGTACATGGAGTAACCTCTAGAAGTTTGTTGCTCGAGGGAGTCGGCTTGAGTACGTCTGATCTTGCGCCAATCTTTATATGACTTGAAGCAGTCTCCTCGAGTTTGGTTTGGTAGATTCGATTATCGTGTATATCATATTTTTGGTATGGTTCGCGGTGAAATTTAATCACTTTCGGCTTTCTATCATCATTCCCTCATATAGGAGCTTCCTATATATCGATTGTTTATGTTGATGACATAATTGTCACAGGAGATGACCTTAAATATCCAAGTTGAAAATGAATCTTCACAAATTATTTGATCTTAAAGATCTGGGTTGACTCCACTATTTTTTGGGCATAGAAGTTCTCTATTCTAACAGAGGTATCTTCCTAACTCAGCGGAAATACTTAATGGATCTTCTTGAAGAAACTCATATGTTAGAATGTAAACTTAGTGACATTCCTATGGAAGTAAATAAAAAATTGTTTAGTGTTGATAGTGAAGAGTTCAAAGACATACAAAAATATCATAAACTTGTTGGCAATCTCATCTATTTGACTATTACTCGTCTTGATATTACATATCCAGTTGGTATTGTGAGCAGATATATGCATTCTCCTACTAAGAATCACATGGATGTTGTGTATCGAATTCTTCGATACCTCAAATCATCTTTAGAAATAGGTTTACTTTATTCAAGATCATCGAATTTATACATTGAACTTTATTCTGATGCAGAGTGGGCTGGTTTACGTGATGACAGAAAATAAACTACAGGCTATGTTACTTTACTCGGTGGTAATATCGTATCTTGAAGAGTAAAAAACAGACAGTAGTTGCCAGATCTACAGCAGAAGCATAATACAGGGCTATAGCTCAAGCCATGTGTGAAGGAAAATAGATATCTTCATTGATCAGTGAATTGAGATTTCCATCTAATCATTCTATACCTCTATACTGTAACAGTAGTGCAGCAATTCAGATGGCCTCTAATCCAGTGTATCATGAAAGAACCAAGCATATCGAAATTGATTGTCACTTCATCAGAGAGAAGATATCTAATCAAGAATTCAAGCTGGAGTATGTTCAATCTATCAAACAGAGGACTGATTTCTTAACTAAAGCTACTACCAGCGGACAATTAAAGGAGACATTATTCAAGTTGGGTGTTATAAACATCCTTCACCCAACTTGAGGGGGAGTGTTAAAGAATGTTACTATTAGTTAGAAGTCTTTTGTTTATGTATTTCATGTCATGTATTTCACGTTAAATGTATTATGTCTCTTTAGTAGTACTTAGTACTAATTAGGGGTAGTTTAAGAATTCAAGTTAGATAGGGTATAAAGAAGTGTCATTAGGGTTATTAGGTTAATAACGTGAGAGGCAGGTATGCAGCCCAAGAAAAGCCGTAATCTGTGTTTTTGAGCAGATTGGAGAATCCCTCCAATCGCATGATTATTGTAAGTTGATCTTTATAGTTTAATGAATATTATTTTTCTAATAGATTGGTAGGATCTACCTCTTCTAATACTTTCAAAATTTAGTTTTTCATCCCTTCTTACTGGTTCTTCTTTTGATCTTCTTTCTATATGTTCAAACCACCTTAAACGATATTCTCTCATTTTATCCTCTATTGGTGCCACAAATAATTTATTTCTAATAACCTCATTATGTATACGGTCTTTTCTTGGACGACCACTTATCCATCTCAACATCTTCATTTATGTTAAAAATCTTATTCAACGTGAGAACAAAAACTCATAGAAGTGAATTGCCATTTTATGAGAGAAAAAATATCAAAGAGGATACTAAGTGTATGGTATGTAACATTAGAAAATCAAGTTGTTGATATCCTAACTATGGTTGTACCTAAGAGTTCATTGAACTGATTGTGCAGCAAATTGGGAGTGGCAAACATATTTCACCCAACTTGAGGGGGAGTGTGAAAGAAAGGAAAGTTGTGCACGTTAAAATTAAATTGAACTTTATATGTAACCATGTAAGGGATCACCCTTGCATTGCCGGTCCCAAGCCTGGATAAAGGAGGAGGGTTGTGTTAGGCTTTCGACAGTCAGCGTAAAACCTCGTCGGATTTTTATAACATGGATTACAAAAATTATGAGCATTGCTTTGGGGCGTCCCCTCCTAGCGACATGTTGCAGAGCCTGAATGCAGCAATAAGTAAGCAAGGGCCACTACATTTTCACCCGAATGTAGTGAATCAATTGCAGAGAGGGTTCCCACATCATGGATGGGTGTGGGTAAAGAAGTTAGGTTCTTGGAATATCGAAACA
Organism: Brasenia schreberi; assembly: GCA_036023115.1. Taxonomy (NCBI): domain Eukaryota; kingdom Viridiplantae; phylum Streptophyta; class Magnoliopsida; order Nymphaeales; family Cabombaceae; genus Brasenia; species Brasenia schreberi. The sequence continues at coordinate 42,118,668 of JAYKKT010000091.1, read as the reverse complement.
TTATAAGGTAAGCTAATGGAGGTGGTAGATACTATGATTCGAAGAAATATTCATATTCTATGTTTAGAAGAGACAAAATGGGTTGGAGAAAAAGCAAAGGAGATAGAGCATACAAGTTTTAAATTATTGTACTCAGGTAAAGATTTAAAGGATAGTGTAGTAGACATACAACGATATGGTGACTGAATCATGACGTTGAAATTAGTGTTAGGAGCAGAGGTTTTGAATATAGTTTGTGCTTAATCACCCCAAGTAGGACTAGAAGATAGTATAAAGATAATATTTTGGAAAGAGTTAGATAAGGTGATTCAAAAGATTCCATAAAGGGAGATTATTTGTTTAGGAGGAGACTTAAATGGACATGTTGGTAAAGAGGCATTAGGATATCAAGGGATTCATGGAAACTTTGGTTTTAGGGATATAAATGAGGAAGGTACGGAGATTTTAAATTTTGCTATGGCATTTGATCTCTTTATAGTCAATACAATCTTCAAAAAACGAGATGAACATTTAATTACTTATAAGAGTGGCTTATCACAAACACAAATTGATTACTTTATTTGTAGAAAAAAAGATAGAGCGTGTTGTAAAGATTGCAAGGTAATTCCAGGAGAAAGCTTAACCACCCAACATCGACTTTTAGTTATAGATTTACAAATAAAAAAATAGACAAAGAAGAAAAGAGTGCATCGAGCTATTCGGACTAAATGGTAGAACCTCAAAAGTGAGAAAGAAGATATATTTAAACAGAAAGTCCTTCAAGGAGATGTTTGGAATTATGTTGGTACACCCTGTGATATGTGGAACAATATGACTATACATATTAGGAAAGTGGCGAAAGATGTGTTAGGGGTATCTAAGGGAGGTGTACCGGCACTAAAAGAAGCTTGGTGGTGGAGTGAAGTAGTACAAAATAAAATCAAGGCAAAGAGGGCATGTTACAAATTACATTATGCTAAGAAAACTAGTGAAAATTTAGAGGCTTATAAGAAAGCAAATAAGGAAGCGAAAAAGGCCGTGAGTGAAGCAAAAGCTAAAATTTGGGAGGACTTATATAAAAAACTCTAACTCAAAAGAGGGTGAAAGATATATTTTTAGGATAGCTAGGGTTAGAGATGAGAAAACTAAAGATATTAATTATGTTAGATGCATCAAAGATGAGGATGAAAAAATTCTAGTGGCAAATGATATATAAGAAATAGATGAAAAAACTATTTTTATAAGCTTTTTAATGAAAATAAAGATGTTAGTATTAGCTTAGGAGAGTTAGCCAAATCAGAAAAATATATAAACCACAATTTCTACCAATGTATTTAAAGAAATGAAGTGAAAGAGGCTCTTAAATATATGAAGGGTAATAAATCGGTAGGTCCTAACAATATTCCTATAGAAGTTTGGAAAATACTAGGAGAAATAGGAATCACTTGGCTCACAAGACTATTTAATGAAATATGGAGAAACCAAAAGATGCACGAGGAATGGAGAGCGAGTACACTTATACCCATATATAAGAACAAGGGAGATATTCAAAATTGTGTGAATTATTGAGGTATAAGTTAATGAGCCATACTATGAAATTGTGGAAAAGAATTATCGAACATAGGTTAAGACAAGTATTAATTACAAGAGAGAACCAATTTGGATTCATGCCTGGCAAATCTACTGTTGAAGCGATTCACCTTTTAAGACGTCTTCTGGAGCATTTTAGAGTAAAAAAAATAGACCTTCACGTGATATTTATTGATCTAGAAAAAACTTACGATAGGGTATCGAGGGAGGTTCTTGGAGAACTTTGAAAAAAAGAGGTATCCCATTGACATACATTAACCTTATAAGAGACATATACGATGGTGCAAAAACATGTGTGAGGACTCATGAAGGAATGACAAACTTCTTTGAAGTTAATATTGGGTTACATCAAGGATCAACTTTAACTCCATACTTATTTATAATGGTGATTGATGAGTTAACAAAACATATTCAAGATGAAGTACCTTGGTGTATGTTATTTGCGGATGACATTGTGTTAGTGGAGGAGTCTAAGGAAAAAGTTAATAGAAAATTGGAACTATGGAGAGAAACATTAGAAAGCAAAGGCCTCCGACTTAGTAGAACAAAGACAGAATATATGGAATGTAAGTTTGATCATTTGGTTACCTCAGAGGACATAGAAATTAAAATTGGCACACATTGCATCCCCCAAAAGGAAAGTTTTAAATACCTAGGGTCACTTTTTCAGAGTGACAAGAATTGATGGAGATGTTACGCATAGAATTAATGCTTGTTGGTTAAAATGGAGAGGAGTATCAGGTATTCTTTGTGATAAGAAGATACCATTAAAGTTAAAATGTAAATATTATAGAGCATCAATTAGGCCTGCCATGTTTTATGGTTCTGAGTGTTGGGCAGTTAATCATCAACATGTACAAAAGATGTCTGTGACAGAAATGAAGATGTTGAGATGGATGAGTGGCCATACAAGAAAAGACCATATACATAATGAGGTTATTAGAAACAAATTAGGAGTGGCACCAATAGAGGATAAAATGAAAGAATATCGTTTAAGATGGTTTGGACATATAGAAAGAAGATCAAAAGAAGAACCTGTAAGAAGGTTAGAAAAACTAAATTTGGAAAGTATTAAAAGAGGTAGAGGACGACCACAAAAGTGTTGGAAAGAAACAATAAAGAATGATCTAGCTTATTGTGAGTTAACTGCTAACATGGCACACAATAGGGATCTGTGGAAACAAAGAATCCATGTAGCCGACCCCGTCTAGTATGGGAAAAGGCTTAGTTGTTGTTGTTGACTGTAATCGTTAATTAGATTTTCCAGAAGAGAAAAACCAGAGTTGTTGTGGCAGACACCAATAAGAGGGTCCATCCACCCTTGTTCTTCTCCGTTCACTATTCAATAAAATTTGTTTATTGCTTAATCTCTCATATCTTGTACACGTACCGTCCTCTACAGCAAGTCAGCAATAATGGGATAAGTGGTCATTCATATGCGTGCAACTATAGAATGCTTTGATCTTTTGCATAAGTTCTTTTCTTCACTAGGTAATTGTCTAGGCGTGGCCTACGTGACTGATATATAGCATCTTAGTGTGCCCTGCTCCTTTCTAGTTTTGATTATTACTTTGGTGTTTTGATAGGACCTCTATTAGATGCACATCCTGGTGTCAAACTCCTCACACACTAAAAAATGATCATGTCGTAGCTTTAGTTCTGCTTTAGCTGTTGCCATGGTTGAAAGAGTGCAAGTAGAAGCTTTAACTGGAACTTTTCTAATAGCAATGGGAAGCTTAGGTTCAAGAACTAGGAGGTAGCTGATCTCAATTTGAAGAAGAATCATTGGTCACATTTACTTAAGCATTATGTATCATCACCTTTCTTTCTCCACGAGCACAAGTCTTGATATCCTTAGGGATCATATGCATGTGATTCAACAAAAGATGAAAAGGAAAAAAATCAACTGGCATGGCCCTTAAAGCTTTATGGTCTCATCACTATCGTAGGGTAGGGTAGCGTATCATACTTTAATATTAAAAAAATGGTAAAAATCTAGAAAATAGAAAAAATCAGAAAAATTAGAAAAAACTTGCTAATTATAAAGAATTCATATAATGCAAAGTTTAGTACATATTGATCATTCACCATTGAAGAATTGAAAAAAAATTTACATATTTTGAAGCAAAAAATGAAATACATTTACATTTACGTATTGTAATCAGGATCATCGACTAAATAATCTTCACATTCTCCTTGCTTAAGGTTCTCACCACCTTTTGCTTCAAAATCAAAATCTTCATCTCCTTGATGATGTTGTTGCGCTCCTTCCAAATTAATGCATGTAATGTCTTCTTTGGTTAGGAGTGCATTTTCTTCATTATCTTCCATAATTCACTCCTCTAATATATCAAAATTAACAAATTGGTATCTTTGTAAATGTAGTTGGCACATTTGCTCATTTTCATATGTGAGTAAAACAATGAACTCCATTTCTTTGATTATTGAGTCTATTACACCCCAGTGATGTAATATTGTTACTTGATGATATCATCTTTTTCTCTTACTAGAAACTAGCTTTTTAACTAATGCATGAAGTGGTTTGAAATAAAACGATGATGGATGGATGTTGTGAGTCAAAATCAGGTTTGATTACTTCTGAGTTGCTTGATCGAAATAGAAATTTTCGATGTGTAACTATGATGACATGCTCACTTCACAGGCTGAGCTAAGCCTCACACATGCTGATCATGTTAAACTCAATGGAAGTCGTGTAAGGTAAACTTTAAAATAGTGAAGCAGTGAAATGCTCACTCAATGAACTAAGGCAACCAAGTTGTTCTTCATTATTTGCGATTTCATGAAATTAGAAACTGGTAGAAGAAATATACCTAAAAGTTGGCAACATAAAGGAAAATGATTTTGTCATAATTGTTATTTGTTCATAAATTAATCTTATTCAATAAAATTCTTATAAACTAACCCGAATTTATATGTTACACGCATGCAGCTTGCAATCCCAAACGAGCATACCGGAGGATGCCTTGGGGAGAAGTGAAGAGAGGCGAATAAAGTCCATAAACCTGCAAAAAAAAATTACAAAAAAAAAATGGTTGTATCGCCCGTCTCGTACGATACTAGCGATACAACACGATAACTTCGGTTGGGCAATACAGAGACTTGTATCGATACGTATCGTATGATATGGTGTGATACAGATAATAATGGCCCTAGTGGCCCACGCTATTCACAACAAGTGCACGAGCCCTAAAGGCCCGTGCCACCTATTGCATCTTTGATATGACATAACACAAAGTTATCTTCTTTTGTAAGCATTCTTCACGAACAAAATGACAATTTATCTCAATATACTTCATTTGTTCATGAAAAGTGTTATTGAAAGTAATATATATGACCCTTTTATTGTAACAATACATAATGACAGGTTTTTGAGAAGTAACGCCCATATCGCTCAGAACAGCTATAATCTAAGAAATCTCTGTAGCAACAGTAGCCATTGCTCGATATTTTGCTTTGGTCGAATAGAGTGATACCTGTTGCTTCTTGCACTTATAAGAGATTAGTGATTCACCTAAAAAAACATAAAAACTAGTCGTAGAATGTATGTTGTTGACATCTCCACCCCTGTCAGCATTAGTATACATAGATAAATCAAAAGACGAAGAAGTTAAAAATACCCCCTTATTTGTAGAGTTTTTCATATATCGAATAATGCGTATAACAACACTCATATGAAAAGAGGTAGGTGCTTACTGAAATTGACTAGCTATATGAACTGTATGAAAAATGTCAGGACAGGTAATAGTGAGATAGGTAAGGGCACCTATGAGTTGTCCGTAGGAGTGGGGTCATTTAATCTTGCTCCATCAGTAGATCTTAACTTAGTACCAAGAACTTCAGGAGTATCCACTGTCTTATCTGTGATACCTGATCTTTTAGTTTTATCATTTGCAAATTTAGTTTGAGACATAAAGTAACCACAATTATTTCTAATAATTTCAATACCCAAAAAATAGTTAAGAAGGCCTAAGTCTTTCATATCAAACTCCTGGTGAAGGTTATGTTTAACTTCTTGAATCCCTGCTTCATCACTCCTAGTGATAATCATATCATCCACATATAAGAGCAAAATAACAATACTTGCATATGTCTTTCGTGCAAACAAAGTAGCGTCAGTATAACAAGATATAAAGTTATGCAGATGCATGAATTTTTCAAATCGATGAAACCAAGTCTTGGGGGCTTGTTTCAAGCCATACAATGCTTTTTGCAGTTTAAGAACATGATTTTGGGAAACATTAAAATCAGGAGGAAAAGTCATATAAACATCTTCAGTTAAATGTTCATTTAGAAAAGTATTTTTAATATTAAGTTAATATATATCTCAATTTTTAATAGCACTAAGAGTTATAAGAATTCTAATAGTAGTCATTCTAGCAACAAGAGCAAAAGTTTCATCATTTTCAATTCCATACTCTTGGGCATAACCCTTGGCTACTAGTCTCGCCTTATATCTCCCAATATTATCACTGCTATGAGTTTTAATTTAATAAACCCATCGACATCCAATAACCTTCTTATCCTTAGACATAGGTACAACAGTCTATGTTTGAGCTTTACTTAAGGCTCTAAGTTCATCACTCATAGCAGCTTCCCATTCCGGAATACCATTCGCTTGATGATATAATTTGAGTTTTTTTACTAATGAAGAGTTACAATCAAATTTTTTTGTTGAGGTTCAAAAGATTAATAGGATACAAAACATTGAGAAGGTTTTGAAACTCTAGGTTCTAAACATGTGTTGTCAGATTCTCTATGTCGTCCAGTATAATGTAATGGAAATGGTTCAATGATGGGTTGTGGGTCAACAGTTCTATCTTAGACATCAATAGACTCACGAGGAATATCTTGATGAGCTTCAGAATCACAATCATCATCTTCTTCTATATTAAAAAAAATCTTGTGAAAAAGATTCAAAAGTTTTGAAAGATTTAGCCTTATAGTAAGAATCATTTTCAAAGAATTTTACATCATTAGAAACATACAATTTATCATTAACAAGATCAAAACATCTATAACATTTTTTGTATATTCCATAACCAAGAAATACACCTTCAATGGCCCTAGGAGATAATTTATCATTTTTTATCCATATAAACAAAACATTTGAACCCAAAAACTCTAAATCTTTCATAATAAGGAGAAACAATATACAATTTTTCAAAAAGAGAAATATTTTTAAGTTTAGTTGAAGGAATTGTATTAATAAGATATACAACAGTAAGATTTGCTTATCCTCATAAAAACTTAGAAACATTACTAGCAATCAACATAGTTCTACATGTTTCTATAATATACCTATGTTTTCTCTCAGCTAAGACATTTTATTGAGGGGTTTTAGTGCAAAATTTTTTATGTAAAATTTCATTAATTTCAATAAACATTTGAAACTCAGTTGACACGTATTCTCTTAGTGAATCAGATCTAAAAATCTTAATAGTGGAACCAAATTAATTTTTGACTATGTTGCAAAAGATTACAAACTTTTCAAATACTTCCGATTAAATTATGGTACTCAGGTAAAGAAAAGGGTCGAAACGGAGTTGGTATTATCATAAATAAAGATTTAAAGGAGAGTGTAGTAGACATACAACGATATGGTGACCGAATCATGATGTTGAAATTAGTGTTAAGAGCAGGGGTTTTGAATATAGTTTGTGCTTACGCACCCCAAGTAGGACTAGAAGATAGTATAAAGATTGTTTTTTGGGAAGAGATAGATAAGGTGTTTCAAAAGATTCCACAAAGGGAAATGATTTGTTTAGGAGGAGATTTAAATGGACATGTCGGTAAAGAGGCATTAGGATATCAAGGGATTCATGGAAACTTTGGTTTTGAGGATATAAACGAGGAAGATAGGGAGATTTTAAATTTTTCTATGGCATTCGATCTCTTTATAGTCAATACACCCTAACCGAACTAAATCCCACCGAGTGCAGCAGCACTCGGTTTGAAACAAACCCCACCGTGCCCTAGCGCTACCCGGTTGTGCCCTGCGCCCCCAGCGCACCCTGCTCGCCCTGTTGAACACCGCAGCGCCCTAGCGCTCTGCCTTAGTGCCCTAGCGCTCTGCCTTAGCGCCCTAGCATGCCCCGTCGCCCTACGCGCCTAGTGTGCCCCGTCTTACGCTCGTTCAGCGCACCAGCCCAACCGCTTCTAGCGCCTAGCGCTTGCAGGCCGCACCAAGCCAAACCAAATGGCCTGCCCTCTTGCAGGCTGTTTCACTTACAAAACCCATGGCCTGCTAGTGCAGGTCGTGTCCCATAAACCAAACCAAACCCACGGCCTGCCTTGTGGCAGGCCGTTTCCTTTATACAACCCGGCCACCTCCCTTGGCCGAACTCCCCAAAAGCCACTCGAGCCACCTTGGCTCAAGACACCCTAAGCTAGACCTACCTAATTAGGACAAGCCCCATCCTATACCCCTCAAACTAAGCCCACTCGAGCCACCCTTGGCTCGAGTCACACCAAACCAAATCAACCCACAAGGCCCTAAACCCGAGTGCTTCCAAACCGTTTTGCTGCCCCCAAACAAGCTCTCAAGCTCCACTCTCACGTGATACCACTCCTACATGGCTTACCTCTTGGCTTCACGTTACCAAAGCGAGCCACTTGAAGGAGTTTGCACCGTTGCTGCCACATGAAGGCGTCGTGACCCGGGCTCAATACAAAGAAGGTGGACACGACCTAGCAAATCCCGAATCCAAGTTAGGAAAAGTGTAAGTCTTTCGATATATATATCAAGTTGCTTTTTCTATTCAATTCAATTTGATACGGGGTTGTAGTAATGGAGCGTGGCCTCCTCTCGAGATGTAATATTGGTGCTTGATACACAAGCACACACGTACACTTGAGCCTTAGCTCTTAGACGTACACAAGACACCCATGTGCACTTGAGCCTTTCCGCTCTTAGTTGCACACTATTGCACACACATTGATCTTTCGCTCTTACTTAAAAGACTTTAGTGAAAGCCATGCAATTTCAATTCTGGGTTGTTACATTCTTGTCGTGTGAGTTTGTCATTTAAATTTCACACTCGCACCCAAGAAGTACGTGAGCACTTGCTCTACACTCTCACGCACATTTTGGGCCTTCGTTGCCCATAAGATATAGAGTATCTATATACTTTCAGTTGCGCGAGTTTTATATTCAGTTGTGTACGTCTTTACATTTCGGGTGGTTAAATTCAAGTCGTGTGAGTTGTCTTTCCATTTATACACAACACACACGAACACATTAAGCCTTTCCGCTCTTATACTTATATCTCCCTTTCGGCAAGTTCAATTCAAATCATGTGTGTGAGTTGTCTTTCCATTTATACACGACAAAACACACACTCACATTGAGTCTTTCCGCTCTTAGGATATAAGTATATTTCAAATTCTGCAATTTACATTCAAGTCGTGTGAGTTGCTTTAAAGTTCGGATATTTCCCTTAAGCTGCGTGAGTTGCACTTTAATTCGGGTATTTACTTAAGATGTGTGTATGAGTTGCTTTAAATTCGAGCCTAGCTCACATCATCATATCAAACCCGACAAGTATTTGTGCATCCTTGCATTCGCGTGTTTTCAAAGAGGAAACCCCGAATTCACGCTCAAACTCGCTAAAATTAGGTCACTTATGCACACACATATCCGGCCTAAGTGGCTAAAACTCAAAAGACCTAGAATCGTACAGTCCCGTACATAAAAATTGCAATGTAGGCACGAATCAAATCCATATTTCAAACACTTGTATTTTCAAGAGTTAAAATTGTTTTTATCGAAGTCCATAAGCGCTTAAACCAACCCTTGAGCACCGGTTCAAGAAGGTTTCAAGCGAAAAGATCCCGCTTGCCCACAATTGCCCAAAAGTCAGATATTTCTAAAAATCTTCGCTAGTTTGAGTAAGCTAGTTGGCATGCCCTTAAAAGCAACGTAAACACGAGAAGGTTCATTCCCGGCTTAAAAACCAGGAGTGAGAATTTTCGTACTTACAAGGGTCAATTGAGAATAATATCAAAGAAAACTTGAAGAAAGGAGCGTAAGTTGGATTGATAGCGAAAAAGGTACATTACCTGTGACACTTATAACTCAAAGAGTGTCTCCTGTCTATGGCAAGGCCCAACAGTGAGTACTAAAGTTGTCAAGGTCTTCTCATGCAGAAGGCCTCGTTACACAACGATATGTTATCATCAACATGACTTTCTTCACCACACATGTAATAGCAATCTCTTCGAGGCTTCTGTAAAATAACTTGAACATTCAAGAACACATGGGTAACACACGACCCTTTTGTGGGTGTCGGTTGCTCTCTCTCTCTTTCTTCTGCTTTATAAAGTAATTTGACATTATAAAGTAATTTGACAGTTACACTTCAAAGTCATGTTTCTCCTACTCTTGAGAAAGCTGATCTTTTGTGATATGAGGTATTACTCCACCATACACACTTCACACGGATTTTTCTACGCCCCTTAATATGGTGGCTGCAGCCAGTGTGTTGGTTGGGTGCCCTCTCTCTACCACTCAAATAGCATAATAGAGGCATCTGCTCGTACTAGTCGGTCCTTTCAGAAGAATCATAGTTCACAGGATAATGTTTGTTATTCATCCAGAAATGCTTCAACAGAGAAATGTGGTCGTTCCAATTGGAGTCGAGTGCAGTATGGTCAAGGAAAGATTAGCTAATGATCTAGATGTCAAGTCTCTGAATATTGAGGAGCATGTGCCACAAAAGGAGAAAAAGGGTTGTGGTCAAGCTCCCCGCTGAGGCAAATATGCAGATTGTTGCTGCTAAAAGAAACAAGTTATCTGAAGATGCTATGGAAAGAGCTCTAGAACTGCGAGATATCAGATTGTCAAAAACTGCTGAAGAATAGCTATGAAAGCTATTGGAAAAGACAACCATGAAGCCAAAATTGAAGAGTTTTTACAGCCATGAAGGTGCTTAAAATGAAAAACGAAGAAGGCTAAGTATTGCAGCAAAGAAGATTGCTTGGAAAATAGACAGCCAAAAGATTGCTTGGAAAATGGACAGCCAAGGGGCTGAAAAATTCAAAAAAAAACAGTCTTTTCACTACATATGCATGAAAAATTAAATCATTGAAGAGGCCAGAGGAATTTATTGATATAGAATGTGGTAGTATAACCGAGAATCATGAAAGTTAAGACCTTGGGTTGCTGAAGTAAACAACCAGGAGGGCTGGAAAAGTGAATGTAGTCACCATGTTCAAAAGATATATCCAAGTAAAGCGAGTAAAGTTATATTTAAATATCACATAATATTGAACTCCTTTCTTAGAAACAAAAGGGTCAGAACCCCAAACATCAAAATGTATTAATTCAAAAGTTTTGCTTGGTATATAAATTCTTTCTCTAAAAGGAAGATGATACATTTTTCCAAGAACACATTCTTTCAATTCAAACTTTTGTTCCCTATTTTTTTAACAAAGAAAAATTATATAGTATATGCATATCCAAATGTCCAAGTCGTTTATGCCAAAGAGTAGCATCTTAGTCTACATTAAAAGATTCAAAATTTGTAATAACTAAATAATCAATTTCGTATAGTCCACTTTCTCTATAGCCTTGACCAATCACCTTATTCGATAAGTGATCATGCACCACACAATGCTTCGATAAAAAAGTGACTATATAATCATTATCACAAATTTGAGCGGCCGAAAGTATGTTTAAATTAAGTTTAGATATAAAACTTATATTTTGAATTTTAAAATTATCTTTTTCAAAAAAATTTAATTTTAAATTTGAAGTTTTGTGTCATCGGCCGTAAACACATGCTTTCCAAAGATATCATGAGAATTATTTAAGGATTTATCACAATGAGTATGAAAAGAAGCACCCGAATCTAAGAACCAAGACATACCTTGAGAAATGGAGATAGCGTTTCCAAAAATGCTTGCCTTTTCTTTAAATATTTCCTCTATATATCCTTTGACGTTGGTAGAAAAGACTCCTCCTTTATCCTCCATGGCTCCCACATTTCTAAACTTCTTTCGAATAAGAAGACAAGTGGTTTTGATATGCCTACTTTCCTTGCAATACTGACATATAGTATCATTTTTTTGCCATAGTTCTATGAGTTTCTTGTTTGTTCCTTCTCTTGGTCCTTCAAAGTTTTTTACATGCAGAGGCTTTTACACCTTTATATTAGCTCCCGGTTTGGAGGCAGTAAGAACGGCTTCTTTTGCAACATTTATTTCTTCCATAACAAGATCGGCTAAAAACAAGCCTCCTTTTGGCCTAGGTTTTCTATGTATCAAGTTTAATCTAATGTTTTCAAAATCATCCCTTAAGCTGCACATAAACAAAAAGAAATATTGATTGTCTAAAGACTCTTGAAATTTATATATTTTTTGAAGTTTTTCGAATTTATCAAAACTTCTAATTTGAGTCCATAATTCTGAAAACTCATTGTGATAGTCTCTAATACTTAAATTCTCTTGCTTAAGCATTATCATCATTTTCATTAAATCAATTTGAAAGACAAAATCATCTTGAAAGTGAATGAATTTTTTTAAATATTATCAAGTTTTAAAAGCATTTTCGAAAACACTAATTCTATTTTTAAGTTTTTCATCTATATTTTGACAAATAATCCAAGTTATTTTGGCATTCATTTTCTTCCAAGTTTTTAGATCTTGCTTATATTTTTCATGTGCCTTAAAAACATCATCATCATCCAAACTTTCAATGTCTAAAATCGGTTCTTTCGATCGTACTATCAATATAATCCCAAAAGTCTTTTGACAAAAAATACTTTTTCATAGTTCTTGCCCAACTTTGATAGCATTTCGGGTCAAGAATGCATCTAAAAGGTTCATTCTTACTTTTCATTTTATGCAAAAACAAAGGTTTTAGAATTACCTCAAGTTTGGTATGATTTCGCTTTCCGATGTGCTCGAATTCTTCAAAATTAGGCTCTCATACTATATAAATATTTGTTGATAATCGAAAGTTGAATCGCTCAAGTTCAAATCGTCAAAGCGCAAGATATCAAACCATCCAAGAATGGATGTCTCAAGTCAAGAATGCAAGAGTCAAGACAGACAAACTACAAATCAAAAGTTGTACTCGACAACATATGTTTATTAATGTGGAAAGGGGTATATATAGAGTGTTTTACAATGGAGAGAGGAAGAATGGAGCAGCAAATGGAGTAGCAAGTGCTGGCCAGGCACCTAGCCATTGTCTGCAAGTAGCCGTTGGAGGTACCGGCCCTCCAGTGGCTGCAGGCTCTAGTGGCTCGCGCCATTCACAACAAGTGCACGGGCCCTAATGGCCCGTGCCACCTATTACATTTAACAAAAAAATACATCAGTTTTAAGCTCACAACTCAAAAGATAGAGCAAAAGCTCAATAGGAAAAACCATTGTTCCCCTCTATACTAAGGCACAACAAAGATAACCAACACTTCCATATAGAGAATCACTTCTTCATATGCTCCAGCAATGATGGACCTAATATTAAGTCACCTCTAAATAACTATTAACACTATCACTTGCTTGATGAATATCATCAAACAAAAAAAGACACTCATTCATAGACAAAACTAAAATGAAACAAGAGCTCATTTCCAAGAACTAGAAAGTGGGTGATGAAGACAGGTTTGTCTGAAGAGGTCCCGCCTTAATGTTTAACACATCAAGGGAAATCCTCCTTAAGTTTATGCCATAATCCTAAACCTGCTTTTCTCTTCTTTTCTTTTCCTTTTCATCTATATACCGAAACCATTTTCAGAAGTACTTCAATAACTCTGTTATCTCGATACAAGGTTCAACAGCTAGCATGAATGAAATCTGATGAGGCAACAGCCCTATTAGCTGATAAATTACCCTGGAGACTCACAGTGCACCCCATGGTGCTTACTAATGAAAAGTACCTTATTTATCATAAAAAATACCTTTGAACGTTTACCTCGAATTGCCACAATCAAGAACCCTTTTCTTGGACAAATAATTAGATGCATTTTAACTTGTACTTAAAGGCTCTAAGTAGTCAAATGAGTGAATCAGCTATGGAACTAAGGGAATTCATCGAGTACATGATTATCCAACAAATTATTCTCATATTGTACACTCCTTGCTGGCTTCTCCATCACACAACGAGATCCAATTTGTGGGCAGTGTCAAATACTTTATATCCTGAAAAATTGTGGTAGACACTGCAAAGTATGACTTTTGAAAGTGGAACGTAATAATTCAAGCATACCACTTTCTGCATAGGCATCTCAGCATATTCATATTTTCCACAGAATATAGACAAAATCTAGGTTTCCACAATTTTCCACTCAAGGATCTGGATGATCTTAGAGCTGCTAAGACTCTGATGATGAAAGCCCTTAGAGAAACAAACATTGGTCACAGTTAGCTGCACATAAAACAATGACTGATTATTACACTTTGATCATGATTGCAAAGTCTTTATTAGCTAGTTTGAACACATAAACCACCTCCACAGAAAACAAAGATGGTTCTTTTCAGTATTCTAGTCTGCTCCTTTGAAACATAAAACCTGTTATCCCTTTCCAAGGCCACTTTACACCATTTTCCAATGATCAGCAGCCATCTAGTATAGGAAAAGTCTTAGTTGTTGTTGTTGTTGTATTTATCAAGATGCATAATTCTTGTGACACAGAATTAGGGTAAATAACTATTACAAAATTTGGATTGAGCCATCTGAAACTTGAACTATGGCCTTGGTGATACACTTCTCAGGCATTGAATCATCCATCATTGAGCACAAGGATGAAGGATCTCCAATAAGTCAAGCAGTCCACAGGGTTTGCCCAGAAAAATTGTGTACTCAACAAATAATCAGCTCCAAACTTAAGCAAGCTGGTGAAAAAACAAAATCACCACACTAACATCTTCACTGCATAAATATTAACTCTTATTACATGCAATTGCTACAGATCCACCATTTCAACATTGTTATTCAATGAACTCTATCAAACATCTCATATCTGGTAAGTGGCTCGCCTATGCCTTGATTAGCAATTTAGCAAGACGCATCACTTATATCGGCAAGAAAAGATTTTTAAGGGACAAATAATCCCTTCTTCCTACATCACCACATGCGCTTATGTAAATATTTTCATGTTTATCATCTTAGACCATCCGTTGAAGCCATCAGTAGTTCCAAATATCTTCCCCACCAACCCCAAGCATGACCAACAAGGATAGAACTTTTCTATGCACAAGTTCGATTATGAAGTTCCTACAGCAGTTTCATACTAAATTACCAAATTAAGAAAATTATAACTGATCACAAGCTGAAAACCATATACTCGCACTCATACTTTGGTGGGGTAGCAACACTAATTAAGGATGGTGTTGATCACCACCATCCTGGTTTTGTCTTAATTAACACGCTCAAAAATCCACTTTACGTCATTGAGACCCAAATGGGAAACGGTTCTAATTGCGTACGTGCCTCACAAGAAGTGCATTACACCTAAAATCACTAAAAAGAGTGATGAAGACCGCAGGAGTAATCCATAATAGGCCACCGGAATTTGCATTACCATAACAAAATGACGCACAGAGGAAGAAAGAGGCAGAATTTAAGCACAGTATAGAAGAATATACCTCACTGCGTTCCTTATCCGGCGACGCCCCATTGAGGGATCCTTGGCAAAGTACCACTGTGCGGTAGCCCCACTAATTATATACACCTGCCCTTCGATCATCCCGGTGATCGACCAGAGCATCGTAAGGATTGCCAATGCAAAATACCCAGGCACCCAGCGATCTTGCTTCCAGTGGCATGTGTACTCATCAGAACTCTCATTATATCGAGGTACAATCTTGCCATTAAACCTTGCAAAGATTAAAAACACGATGATGGGAACGAAGTAAACAAGAAGAGCGAGTGTCAAACTCGGCAAAACCACAAATAACCCAAAATTCTCCTGCAACGCATTCGCCGAAGTCTCTATGGTTCTCACAGTAAGCTCAATCCGGTGCCAGTTTGCCACGATTATCCAAACAATCACACCAATCACCACGAAAACGAACAAGAGCACGAGGATCCTATAAGCAAGAGGAAACGAATCCCTGCAATTCTGGCCTAAAGTGCACGCTACGAACCAGTAAACGTTCACAAACGCAGGAATCAACACAAAAAAGGGAAGAGCAGCATAAACGATCTGCTTCGCGTAGTTCTTCAGAATCCAAAGAAGCAAGAACACCAAAGGCACGCTCACTACCAACGTGACCACAAGAGTCCAGACCAAATCCTTCACAAACGGTCTAGACTTCACCTTAGAGCGATTCAGCCACCACCATGATCCTCTTTCGGCGCGAAAAACCGACGATGCAGAGCAGGAAGACGAATTCTTATCATAAACGAATGAACCGACGTTACCATAGTCGGAATTGCGGTTGGCGATGCAGAAAATGCCGAAACAAAAGGTGCAAAGAACGAAAACGACGAAGAGGACGAAGAAAGGGAGGTCGTGGAATCGCCTAAGCCCATGGTTGAAGGCAATTGGAGGGTATTGATTGGTAGAAGAATCAATTTCATCTTCTTCTCTTGCTATTGACGGCGGAGGACCCTTCAGAAGGGGCTCGGATGTCTCATCTGCGCCACTAGCCATTGCTAGAGAAAGCCCGAGAAGCGAGAGAAGATGAAAGCAGCAAGTAACATAAAGAGTCCTGTCATTTCTCAATGTCTTGTTGACTCTTCGCACATGGCCGGATCATGACAACCAATCAGTGGATTAAGATCGCATTATCTTTTTCATGATACAAGCGATTTGATAAGTTCAGAGATATCGCAACTTGGTCAATTTTAATGATGAAGTACGTATTATAATGTGTGTGAACTTGGTCCGTTTAATGTATTTATATCACCGACTTAGATGTAGTAGCTTTCGGTGTTTCTTTATTTAGTTTTTGCTCCTATGATCAGTTGTGGCGTGTGTGGTGCTTGTGATTTGATTGCTTCGTACTGTTAAATAAACAGGCAAAACGCGATAGCATATTGTGAGATCCAACATAAGTTTGTAGGACCAACTGGCGAAGTTTAATTCGGTAGAGCAGCATAGCCACAAATTAGATAGAGAGAGAGATTCTTTCATTCATGGTAGAGATTTGAATCACTTTTTATTCGATAAGTACAAAGATAACGATATATTTTATTCAAAATTCCTTTATCTCTCTTTATATATATATATATATAAATAGTGAAATTGATATATGCTAATTTAAGTGTTGGGAAACCCAAACAATCTTAATCGAAAACATAAATAATTTAAATTTAAATTTAAAATACAAAAATGCTTATGTAAATAAAGCAAAACTAAAAAAAGTACATGTATATTTTTTTGCTTTTAAATTTAAATTTCAAGTACCATTGATATTTTGTTCGACTTGCTAACACCTAAATTTGCTAACATTTAACAGTCTCTCTCTCTTACTATCTATCTATCTATCTATATATATATATTACAAACGTTTCATAATCAACGTTTTCCGTTTAGAGGGAACACGAAATGAAAATTTGTACATGTCAAAGTGTTTCACCAACGTTTTAGACCATTGCACATTTCAAAGCTATTGATTTCATCTCTACCAAGAGATTGAAAGAGTTTACATAATGAATAAAACCAATTAAGCCTTAGTCTACACTAAAACATCTTAACCGAACAGATTCTTAGGCATTATTGTACACTCTATTGCTTGTGAACTTAGTATTTAATTTCAGAAAATGCAAGATCATGTTTTCCACGGGTAAGATGTATGGTTTTAAGCAGTGGCTGTCCGGCGGATCCACATTGTGGTGGCGTCAGCCGACCACTCCACCCGAAATTTGGAAGATTTTGAATCAAGTATTCAAACTTTATAAAAACTGAACTTTTGAAGCCTACCTACAATAAAAAGTTGCGAAAGGGATCTGGGCACTCCTTCACTGACACGGAAACTTCTAATGTGTTGTCGTGTCCAACACGCAGACACTCGTACATCCATGACAAACACAATTGCAGATTAATTTTAAGTATCATTTTCAGTAAAAGTACTTCCGTAGAGATAGCTTCTCACTAACTCAAAAGAACAGTTACACATGCATCGGACCCACCGGTAGCTGACAGTCGCATCTCTCGTGTTGCATAATTATAAAACCGGTCCTAAAACCGGAACCAAGGCTACAGGATTTGGAGACCCCACAGTTTAGTCCTGGTTCCACCAATCGAAGGACGATATTAGAGCCATATCAGCAACCGGACTCAGTGGTTCCAAGTTGTTCTGGTTTATGGAGATTGATATGGAACCTGGATTTGACTTGACAATCATTTTATTTATAATTATTTTGGATATAGTTGGAGGCCAAAGCCGGGTTCACATGCCCTCCATTTCGAACTCATGACCTACGACTTGTGAGTTCATCCTCCTCACCAGGTGAGCTATCGCTCTTAGTGCAACTTGACTACTAATTTATAAGTTGCAAATAAAAGGTGAAGACTAATGCACTTTCAGATCTCGCTTCTTAAGTGCATATAGGACATTACCTGTTTCAAAAAAAGTTGGTTCTACCTGAAACCAAGAACAAAAACCAAACCGGGATTGCATCAGTCTCGGCTTCGGTTTGATTCTTAATCTATCCATAATCGAAAAACCATTAAAAATGTTAAACAAAAATAAAAATATAGAACTGACAGCTTAAAACCGCTGATTTCAGTTCTGAAAGGTAGAACCGGAACCAAACTGGATAATCTTTGATTTAGGCTAGCTTTTGGATTCAGTTTCAATCAGTTCCTAGCCTGATTCTGTTCCGGTTGAAACCGCCAGACTGATTCCAAACCAGCCATGGGATATAGATCATTAGTTGAGCTCTACCTTTAAGTCGTATTAACTCCAACAAAAAGATCATGTTTAACAATCCAGTTCTGGTGTTTGAATTCCCAAGATTTCTTGACAATTTCTTCTGTTTCATGAATTGTTGAAGGCAAGTGACAGCACAGAGCAGTAACAAATTGAAACTGAAACTGAAGAGAGAAGTTCACGGGTGCTTCAACTACATGGAACAGATAGCAAAGAAAGCAATAGCTGCAGCTCAAGATCACGTAGTTGAACTATGAGGAACAAAGCAAGGCAAACTGTGCTATAGAATACTCGGAAATTTGGATCATGGCTTTAGTTACTATCAGAGACATGCTACATCAGAAAAGGTACTTGACAAAGAAGGATTAGAAGATCTAATTTCATGACTCGACTTATAGAAATATGAATTCAATAAGCACCATGTACCAATTATTATCAATGATCCTTCAAGATCATTGGAGTAAATCGACGTCATTGTACAGTTGAATAACCCAAAAACATACACGATGAAAGGAGAAAAAGATCAGAAAATAACAATCTGCAATGAGATTTTCTGAAAAACTAGAACGCAACCAAATTATGCTACTAAAGACATACTCTAGAAAGAGTAAGAACAACAGAGTCTGAATTTGAAGGTTTCCTGCTTGGTATTTGTCTCTAGGCTGCAATTGAGAGATTAAGACTTTGAACCCTGCAACTTCTTTCATGTATAAAGTTGAACAACGTCTAGCTTCCCCTATTTCAGGACTCTGAAATATGAAAAAGCACCATGCCTGGTTCTGGACCGGTTTTCTCATTTATCTTCATAATTCATCCTCCAATACTCTCACATCAAAACCCTTCTCCACCCAAGCAAGATGTCCTCCCTCCATGTTCTTCACATTCTTGAAGCCCTGCAAGCAACCACACAACATTCAGTAGTCCTTAACAAAAAACAATCAACACCATGTATTTCTTACCTGTCTCGAGAGTCAAGAGCCCTACCAGGTGATCTAACGCTTACAGCGCCGTAACACCATACAATTGGTATGGCGAGCTTGTGACAATGAGATAAAATTAAGCTTATAAATGAAGACTATACGTTTATACAATCAACTTACAGCTTTAAGAAGTTCCATAGATGCATCCAATGATCTAACTCCACTACGACATCCCTGCGTCACGTTAACATATCCACGTTCAGATTCTCATCAGTTCATAAACGCCTTGGAACAATAATTGGGTGTTTCCTCAGTTTCCTTGCATTCCATAGTTCTCATCACTCTGTAAACAATTCTCGCAGAAATTTTCTAGCATGAATTGTATTAGGACGTTATGAAGATGAATTGCTCAAAGGAAATTTAAGAAAGTTACCATAACAAAATGGTCGTCCTTACTGTAAACAGCTGAAACCTCCTCTAGAAAACGTGGGTTTTTCTCCTTACCTAAAAGAAAAGAAAGGATTTAGCATATCCAACTAAGAAAATCACACATAAGACTCGAATACAAATTGGAGTCTCCACAATTTCACAAGAAAAAAGAGGGTAATGCTTGGACCAATACCTTCAGGGTTGTAGAACAAGTAGGGAATGTTTATGGCGTTCTTCACATGACCCTTGTAGAACTCTTCCGGAGTCCTGCAACAACACCCACAAAAATTACTTAGTTGGAGCATTTTTTGTTGTGGTTTTGCCACACCAAATAGCGTTTCTGCATTTATTGATTCGCCCAAATAATGCGAGTAGTCGCCTTTGGATGCCGCTCACTACATTCAACCAGTATCGACTGAACAGCGGCTTACATGCACGCGGTTGATTATTGCATCTTCAATCTCAAAACCTAACAAAAAAACAAGTCTTCTCCCACACCAAGTGAGGATTCTGATAAGTTCAGAATCAATTGTAAAAGATCCGGTGGCCGTCGGCCACCTAGAGCAACCCCCCTCCATTATCTGAGCTAGGGACTGGCTAAACCATAGGCAGAAGTGATTATTGCGAGAGGGACTCTCTTCTTTCTTTGATTGGGTTTTCCTTACATTTTGAGGACGATGGACACTTCTTTCGGTGTTTTCCTTATATTTTGAGATGGACGATTATTTAGAAGGAAAGAAAGAGAAGGAAGACGAAGCGAAAGAGACGACGATGAGAAAAGATGCTAACCTGACATCAAGGAAGCGATGGCCAGAGGCCAGAAGATTCTTTGCTGTGTGAACGTTGATGCTAACGACAGCTTCTCTCCCGGAGACTAAACGGAGTGATAGCGAGAGATACAAGGCGAAGACGAACGCGAACCAATTCATCCCGCAAGTTTGGGAGCAGAGATTTTGGAAGGAAAAGAGGATGCTGATGAATCAAGACCCACGGCCCCTATCTTCTGAGCCTCTTCTAGTTTTATTAAAATGATTATTTGCTCCGCTCAAAATTGTGCTTGCCGGGCGACTTTAAGGCGGCTTACTACCCACCGAACTGTTTGCGAAAGCCCTAAAAACCGACTACAGTAGTCGTGGATGGCGACATAGAATGGCAGTGTTGGGACGCGGAGTGAAGGCCTTGAGTAAGGACCCACCTCCGACTCAACCGATAATTGATACTTGTTGGTTGAGTTAATTAAATTTTATGTGATATTAATTACATTTGTTTAATATTTTCAAACGTTTATTTGATAAATGTGAAAGTCTTTCAGGTTTGGGAATTGTCTCTAACGTTTAGTCTATTGTTTTTGGATTTGATGGGTGAAGTGGATTCTAAATGCAAGAGTTGCAGGTGAAGAGCGTGAAGAAATATGACTATTAAAATAGATTTGATATCTCGTTAACTTTAGTATAAAATCGGATTAAGACCTGTTAAGCATTCTACTGTGTGCTGTCTCTTAATGGTTTTCTTTGCATATGCGGCTTCCGTTCACGCTACCGTGTTTGTAATTATTACGTATTATCTGTTTTATACATGTAATCCTCTCCTTTTTTTCAACAATAATCGTCATAATCCTATTGGTAAGAAAAGTTGCTTCTACATGGTTACTTACTGGTACAAACGACCGGAAATAAATTATGGCCTGTGTCAATTTTCCTATAAGGAGGCACTATCTCTGCGAAGCCGCATACAAGCTCCCGTCAGGAATCCCGTACGGTGCTACTTGAGGATTGTACGATGGAGGAGGCCGAAGATGGGAGTGAAGATGAGGATAATTGTATCGACGATACAAATCGGAGACAGAGGAGATCTGTTTTGAAGACAGAGATGCTTCATTCATTACGAGAATCTCTGAGGATTTTGAAACAAGGATTACAAGCCCGTGGAGGAAGGCGGTAGTAGTGATGGAATATTAGCACGCCGATAGGAGAATTCAAGGTTATTCGATTTAAAGTAGAGTTTCTTCATTGTTCACTTTGAGGATGAGAAGGATAACGTACATGCCTTACTAGATGGAGCGTGGATGGCTATTAGCTCTCATCTCATTGTTGAACCATGACATCCTATTTTTTTGACGGAATCAAAGAGAGTGACCTTGCTAGAGATGAAGTTTTTTCACCTTCCTCGCATCTGTTCAGACCATCGGCCTCTGTTATTATCGTTTAATCACAATAACAGCAGGACAGGTAGAGCTCCTTTTAGCTTTCTTTCATCTTGGCTCTCTCATACTGGTTTTGCAGATTTTGTCAAAAGCGCATGGGACAATTCATGAAGCTTACTTTATGACATCTAACATTTTGTTATAAAAGATACTGCTTGGAGTACGGAAATGTTTGGAAACGGTTCGCATCAGAAGAGAATTCAAGCAAGGTTGCAGGGAATTGAAAAGGCCCTCAGCATAGGCAATCTCCGTCTCTTGAAGAAGAAGAACGGATAGAGTACGAAACCATCCTGCATCAGGAGGAGTTATTTTGTAGACAAAAAGCTCATTTGGAGTGGATTCTCAACGGTGACCATGGTTCGTGACATTTTCATGCGAGATGGAAGATGAAAAGAAATAGACGAGTTGCTTGTCTCAAACCAGCTAACGGGAGTTGGTGCTTTGAGGATGATGAACTTCGCAGGCTAGCAGTTGATTATGTTAAGAGTTTATATACGTAGAAGTAGGTGCAAGCGCCACGTTTCAATCCATGGATTTTTCCCACCGATCAATGAGGTCAAGCCGTCTATGTTGATAAAGGAAGTATAGGACGAGGTAATCGGACAGGTGTTATTTATTTGAGATGAGCCGACGAAGGCCCCGTGCGGCAATGGCCTTAATGCATTTTTTTCCCAATCTCAGTGGTCTCAAAACAAGCAATGATAGCGTTTGTTAAAGGTATGTTGGATGGTGATGAAATGGAAGAGGAAATCAGTAAGGCCATAATCACCTTAATCCCTAAGAAAGAAGCGCGTCCCTCGATCACGGATTTGCAACCCATCATTCTATGATCAATAACAAATAAAACCTTAATGAAGGTGATGTCGAATCGTTTACGGCCTCTTCTACCCTCCCTTGTAGCAGATACTCAGTCTAGCATTGTTCTAAATAGGCAGATAATTGACAACATTGTGATAGTGCAGGAGGTAATACATTCAATGCGGAGGAAGAAAGGAAATAAAGGAAGGGTGATCATTGAAGAGAACCTTGAAAAGGCTTATGACCGGTTGAGATGGGATTTCGTTCCATGGCTCCCCACCGCAGATTATATCCCTCCTTGGTGAAGTCTGGGCGTCAAGCTCAACTAGCAGTTGATGGGATTGTACAAGAAGAATTTAAACCTTCCTGAGGATTTAGGCAGGGGGATCCGATCTCTCCCTGCATCTTCTTTCTATGCATGAAGCGCCTATACCATTGTATACAAAGAGCTGTGAAGAGTGGAAATTGGAAACAATAAAGATGGGATGACATGGTATACCACACACATTTATTCTTCACGGACGCCCTTATCTTGTTCCTAGAAGCTTTAGCTCTAGATTCGAGTGGTCCTTGAGGTGCTTCAGGAATTATGTGATTGCTCGGGTCAATGAATCAACAAATGCAGATTTGCCTTCTTTGTCTCAAGATACGTTGATCCCCACCTTGCTGAGGAGCTCAAAGAAATAGCAGGAATTAGTCATAAACACAACCTGGGGAAATACTTAGCATGCCCTTCTTCATGGTCGCATTGGGAAGTCATACTTTTCTTATCTGGAGAAGTTAGTAGGAGTCTTAGTGTCTGGAAGGCCCGGATACTCTCTTTTGGTGGCTGAGTTATTCTAGTGAAATCAATGCTATTAACAGTACCTTCATATGCAATGCAAATGGAGCATCTCAGATTCTCAGGACATCTGATGTAGACCCCTCCTCGATCTAAGGATTCGCCTTTGCAGCACAAAATGTGTGATATTTGGCAAAATTTTCAAGATCACACTCGTTGGACTGTGGGTACTCGTTGACAAGCAGACTTATGATGTGATAATTAGTCAGGATTTACCAATCTGCAGCGAAATGTAGAGAAACCGTTGCCTCAGGAAATCGCACAATGGAGAGTTCGAGATGCTGTAGGTGCGAACTCTTGCTGGAACATCTTTACTGCGCCAGGACTTTATAGATAGCATAAGCAAGTACTGCATGCCTTCGGAGGAGTTGTGTGAAGATAAGCCTTGGTGAACTCTCTCCTCAGATGGAACCTTCTACGTGGCGTTGAAATAGCAGGCGATGTTAAATTCCATGGACAGACCAGCTCCAACTACGTGGGATTTAATCTGGAAATGGCAGGGCCCTCAACAAAACTAGACGTTCCTCTGGCTCTGTTTCCATAATAAACAGTTCACGAAGAGAACGCAGACATATAGCAGTTGGTGCTGTTTCTTATTTATGCTGACATGGCCAAGAAGATTTAATTCATGTATTGAGGGGTAGTGAGAAGGTTAATAGAACGTGGTACAACCTATTTTCACAGGAGTGTAGGAGTTTCTTCGGAGCTGATCTCCATAATTAAGCTTTGCTGGAACTTGAGAAGGAATTCCTATGTTCAGCAAGCCATACCTTGGTCCCTTGTATTTGGGTTCACCTTCTGGCACCTCTAGCAATGACGAAACAGGTAACTATTCGGTGGAGAAAGGTTTTAGTATGAATCCAAGAGAACTATCATATTGAGGTGCAGCTAAAGCTTGCTCTAAAGTATTTGAACTCTTAAAGGAAGCTAATGAAGTGGATGGGATTCCGGAACAAAGACATCTGCTGGGCTCCCCCTCCCGTAGGAGGGGTACCCTTGAACAACGATGGAGTGGTGCCCTGTAGATCCAATTCGGCTTTAGCAGGGGGTGTTTTTCGCTATATAGCTGGTAGGTGTCTAGGTGGATTGGTATTCCAAATGAGCAGATGCAGTGTGGTGCGAGCAGAACTTCAGGGACTTCAATTTGCATGGGATAAAGGGTGCAAGTTTTTCGAAGTGCAGATGGATAATGTCACGGTAGTTCAACTGTTCAATGAGGCTAGATCCGGCTCAATATAGAATGAAGATCTAATAGCACAAACTAAGTTACTGCTGAATCGGCTCTGGAGGGTTGGAATCATTTTCTGTAATAGAGAAGTGTAGAGTTGCTGAGAGACTTCCAAAGCTTGTTGCCCATCAGGTGAAATCACAGCAATGGTTGGAGCATGCTTCTCCAGAGCTCAATACTCTGTTAATGGAAGATGCACCGAGAGCAAGAGTGAACTCGATAATTAAGAAATGATCATTTGTCAGTTTTGAAACTTAAAATCTCACCGTAGTTCCTTTCAGTCGAGGGAACGGTGGATTCTCTTGAGAATTCGAACTACTTTCTCATTAGAATCCAATTCCAGACTTTCCAACGGTGTACCAGAAAAAAAGAGATTTCCTTTGTACTCTGCCAAAAAGATGTCTAAAATTAGAATTGATTATTGTACTAATGCGATTGGCTTTCAAAAGGGGTGTAAACTGAAGCACAATGAGCAACAGGTTGTCCGCTGGCAAGTTGAAGATCATGAGTTCAATATCTGAGGCATGCGTCTGGCTTAAGCTTCCCCATTGTAGCAAAAAAAAAGAGAGGTAAATTAAAGACATTAAGGGAAGTCTAACTAGAGTCATATTATAAAGCTAGGGCGAACCAAACGCACCGCAGCCGCCTCCGTGTGCTTAAGCAAGGGAGGCTTCCAACTTAATGTGAGAAGTTCTCGTGTTCGCACCCTCTACCCAACCTCATCTTAAGGTTTTGTATAGATTTTCGGGATAGTTGAGAACTGTGGTCTAATTCAGTGGCGGTCATATATGCACCAAGCACATCCACAGTTTCATGCTCTCAATTCTTGAAAGTCGCAGTGTAGATTTCTTAGGTACTTTGGTTTTGCGATACTAACGGTCTCGTTTGATTGGGAAGTATGATATTTTAGAAGACAAGGCAATTATCCTTTCTGTTGACAAATAAGAAAAAGGATGGCAATTATTAAGGTCAGTGTAACTCAGCTCTTTTTTTTTTTGTTACAATGGGGGGTGGGGTGGAGCCCAGGTATCGAAGTCATGACTACAATTTGTGAGTTGACTCCCTAGCCAGGTGAGCCATCGCTTGTGCAGTGTATAAGTCACATTTTTCTAATGAAGTGCTGATCATGAAATGGTCGAATTAGAATTCAGGCCTATTTGCCCTACAAGTTTCTTCAAATTGTTGTGTCAATGCCACAAGCAAAAATAACACGAATATTTGAGTCAGAATTTTGTTATTGTTACAAGGGAAATGAGAGAACAAAGCCTAAAACACACACACATATGTCCGCGGAGTTGAACTCACCACCTACGACATAACCAATATCCGACCTGAATCCAGATTCAATTAATCGTATCCCATAAAAGGGCCATAAGTGATCAGCTTATATCCAATTAAAATATATTTTTAGTTAACTGGACCCAGTAAATAAATTGGGTACATTCAACATCGACTTTCCTTTGACCTCATTACTTTTACCATAAACCCTCAGAGACAATCATCTTTCTTTCTCCATTGAAGAGTTCCAGGAACCAAAACATGAATGCAGGGTTGGCACCTTGCGTCCTGATTATGAACCATCAGTTCATCTCCTGGCTAGCCAATGCATGAATCCAGTTGTACTGCTTGAAAACATCAGAAACAGAAAATTGATTCATCCCAAGGAAAGAAACACACATGCAGAAAGAAATGATGAGCTTACATGAGGTTTAATTTAGAAAACACGAGAAATGCCTTTGTACAGGATCTGAGGCACATAAAACGAGTGTTGGTTGGCAATCATTCCTGCAACCTCTGTGAAATAGAAAATATGTGTGCTATGAACTTCTAGGTGGTGGGTATGCCAGAGCAGAGAGATGAACAGTGCTCAAACCAGGTGAAGAAGAAGATACAACTGCGTGTACAGAACTTGATGGCCAACCACCCAAAAGTGGTGTAGATTCACTAGCTATACAATCTGATATGTCTCGCTTGCACACGGGGCAAAATGTTCTCCATTTTGTCAGCCATGAGTCGATACACAGCGCATGGAACACTGCAAGATGATAACAATGCTATCATGAAAGTACCCAGAAAAGAAAAAAGGGTAAACTGTAAAAATTTCGTGCAAAGCAAACTTACCATGGTTGCATGGAAGAACTCTCAGGGTTTCTCCAGTTTTATAATCTTCGAGACAAATTGAACACGTCTCCGATGTGCATCTGCCATTCATTAATGTAGTATTGAAAATGAAGCTAGGCAAAACCTTCACCAGCTGGCTGTTTATCTCAGTTCTGCAGATGGCACTGTACTGATGCCTCCGGCAATGTGCAAAGAAAAATGCAAATAGAACAGCTACTATGACAAGAATGGAGAACATAGACATTGCCAAGACCCTCCAAGTTGCTTCCTCTGATGCAGGATTGATGCAGCACTCACCTTCTCTGCCATGGGAAAACTTCTTGAGAAGTTCACCTGCTGCCTTCGAGACAAATACTGCAGGTATATCTATACCTTGAGGACTTCCAATCACTGCATGAAGGTGGTACAAGGTAACCGCATGGGAAGAAACCAACAGAGATGAGGAGCAAACAACGGGAGAAGAGAAGGAGCTATAGCAGAATATCAGTAGTTTAACAAAGGAAGATATGTCCAGGCAAATATTAGCAGGTGGGATGAAGATTTTATCAAGAGCAAGAGCAGGCATATAATATAGCAACTTATTAATAAAAAGGCCAATGTACGTTACACCATTCTGGTCAGTCTGCACCATCACCGAAATTATTCCAACTACATGAACTCAGTCGTGAGTCTTTGTCTCCAGTACACCCTTTGTAAAGCACAAAGACTCCAGTTGGCAGAGAAAATGCAAAAGAGGAAATAGCACCCCAGTTTTGGTTGGAAACCACTCTCGTTGTTCTATCACCAAGTCTTCACTTTCTTCAGAATGCAGTTGGAAAATTATTTTTGCAACCATAATAACAATACAGAAATTAGCAGTTGTCACGTGAAACGAGGTAATCATTTAGAAGAACCACGTAAACAATTTCTATAAACCATGAAATCTTCAGTACTTCAATAAAATAAAAGTGGTTGAAAACTTACGCAGCCAAATATATGGCAGGAAGAAAGAAACTCTCATTTGTTTCATTCCTTAATAAATGTGATCTAAGAGGATCATTACTAGCATATTCTCAAATCTCATTGAAACACCAATACAACACCGGAAAAAAAAATGGATATTTAAATTTCAGTTTAACAATACATACACCAGCACGTCACTAAAAGGGAAATGGTTATTTGTGGCAATGTCCAGAACTTTAGTTAGCATTGTGAAACCATTAGTAGAAAACCTTTGCATGTCTTGCACCAGAAATTTAAGCTTTATCTAATGCCGCACATACATTAAATTCAACAGCATTCGGATGTACATGTGAAAAGCATTTCTGCTTTGTTCACGTTCACACTATTAACAAGTTGAATGTCTTGAATACGTTGGTAGAATTTGTGGTTTATATACTTTTCTTATTTGGCTAACTCTCCTAAGCTAATACTAACATCTTTATTTTCATTAAAAAACTTATAAAAATAGTTTTTCATCTATTTATTATATCATCATTTACCACTAGAATTAATTCATCATCGTCCTTGATGCATCTAACATAAGTAAGATCTTCTAACTATCCTAAAATATCTCTTTTACCCAGTGTTGTCTGACGCATATCGTATCGCGTATCGCTGGGCTCCACGATACGGGCGTATCGTATCGTATCGTACTTTAATATTAAAAAACTATAAAAATTATTTAAAAAATCAATAAAAATAATAAAAATCCGAAAAAAATCAAGAAAATTCTGGAAAATTTTGGAAAAATCTGGTAATTGCTTTAAATTCATATAATGCAAAGTTTAGCACAAATTGAACATTTAATATTGAACAATTGCATCCAAAATTATATATTTTGAATCAAAAAATGAAATACATTTATATTTTACATATTGTAAATTTGTATCAGGATTATTAACTAAATAATCTTCATCTTCTCCTTGATGATGTTGTTGCACTTCAAATTAATTCATGCAATGTCTTCTTCAGTTAGGACTTAGGAGTGCATTTTCTTCGTTATGTTCCATAATCCACTCATGTAATATATCAAAATTAACAAACTGCTATCTTTGTACATGTAGTTGTCATATTTGCTAATTTTCATATGTGAGCAAAACAAAGAGCTCCATTTCTTTGATTATTGAGTCTATGACACCTCAATGATATGATATTATTACTTGATGTTGTCCCCTTTTTCTCTTATTGGAGACTAGCTTTTTAACTAATGCTTGAGCTTCATTTCTCACTTCTAAGACTGAGTTAAGCCTCACACACATTGATCATGTTCAACTCAATGGAAGTCATGTAACGTAAACCCTAAAATAGTGAAGTTGTGAAATCCCTACTCAATGAACCGAGAGAACTAAATGTTTTTAATTGTTTACGATCTTATGAAATTAGAAACTGTTAGCAAAAATATACCTAAAAGTTGTACCAGAAAGGGAAATGATTTTGTCATAAATTTTTTTTATACATTATTCTTATTAAATAAATAAAATTATAAACCCAAATTATAAGCATATTAGAGGATGCCTTTAAGGGAAGTGAAGAGAGGGGAAGAGAGGGCAGAAACATGCAAAAAAAATTTGAAAAAAAAATTGAAAAAAAAAATTGAATTTTTTTTTAAAAGAAAAAATTTTTGGGTGTATCACCCGTATCGTGGCTTTCCACGATACGATACGTAACACTGCTTTTAGCCTCTTTTGAGTTGAGTTTTTTATATAAATTCTCCCAAATTTTCACTTTTGCTTCACTGACGGCTTTTTTCGCTTCCTTCTTCGCTTTCTTATAAGCCTCTAAAGTTTACTAGTTTATAAGCCTTTTTGCTTTCTTGTAACATACCCGTCTAGTATGGGAAAAGGCTTAGTTGTTGTTGTTGTTTGTAATGTAATTTGTAACATGCCCTCTTTACCTTGATTTTATTTTGCACTACTTCACTCCACTACCAAGCTTGTTCTTACGTCGGCACACCTCCCTTAAATACACCTAACACATCTTTTGCCACTTTCCTAATATGTATAGCCATATTTTCCACATATCACAGGGTGTACCAACATAATTTCAAACATCTCCTTGAAGGACTTTTTGTTTAAATATGTCTTCTTTCTCGCTTTTGAGGTTTCACCATTTAGTCTGAATAGCTCGATGCACTCTTTTCTTCTTTGTCTATTATTTTATTTGTAAATCCATAACTAAAAGTCGATGTTGGGTGGTTAAGCTTTCTCCTAGAATTACCTTGCAATCTTTACAACACGCTCTATCTTTTTTTTATAAATAAAGTAATCAATTTGTGTTTGTGGTAAAACACTCTTATAAGTAATTAAATGTTCATCCCGTTTTTTGAAGATTGTATTGACTATAAAGAGATCAAATGCCATAGCAAAACTTAAAATCTCCCTACCTTCCTCATTTATATCCCCAAAACCAAAGTTTCCATGAATACCTTCCTAATGCCTCTTTACCGACATGTCCATTTAAGTCTCCTCCTAAACAAATCATCTCCCTTTATAGAATCTTTTGAATCACCTTATCTAACTTTTCCCAAAAAGTTATCTTTGTACCATCTTCTAGTTCTACTTGGGGTGTGAAAGCACAAACTATATTCAAAATCTTTGCTCCTAACACTAATTTCAATGTCATGATTCGGTCACCATATCATTGTATGTCTACTACACTATCCTTTAAATCTTTATTTATGATAATACCAACTCCATTTCGAGCTTTTTCTTTACCTTAGTACCATAATTTAAAACTTATATTCTCTATCTCTTTTGCTTTTTCTCCAACCCATTTTGTCTCTTATAAATATAGAATATGGATCTTTCTCCAAATCATAGTATCTACCACCTCCGTTAGCTTACCGATCCGATATTCCACGAACCAATATGAATCTTATTATCTAGGACTAGCTTTCTTACCCCTCACATGTTAAGGAAAGTCATACAGTGTAGTAACCTGGGTCGTATGCATGTCCCGTGCTACTTTCAAGTCTTATGTCTTTTTAGATATAGATAATACTTAGTACGGGTAGATTAGGAATTTCAGTTAGAACAGGGTATTAATAGCTAATTAGGGTTTAGTTAGTGAATTAAGAGAGAAAGGCAGAGTGAGAGAGGCGGCAGCAGGGAAAGGCTGTGTGTCTTCTTGTATTAGGCAGGCAGATTGGAGGAATGCCTCCAATCTGCCATATACTGTAAGTTGTTTTTCAACATTCATTCAATAATATTATTTTTATTCGTAATATGGTATCAGAGCCTTGGAGGTCTGCAAATCATTTTTTTTAAAAGGAAGTCGCGTGGTGTGATTCAAGACTCAGTGGAATATCGCGATATACAGTCTGCCTACTTCAGTCTGTTCAGTTAATTCAGATTCAGTCTGTGATATTCACAAAGAGGAATATCACGATATATAGTCTACCATCTTCACAATTTCTCATTTTTTTTCGGTGGAATAAGTCTGTGATATTTAGTCTGCGATACTCACAAAGTGAGATTGGTATCTATTGGCCTTTATCCTCCTTTGATTCAGTCTGCGAGATTCAGTGGAACCGCAATATGGGATTGGTATCACACTACATTTGTTCATTCGAGACTGCTGTGATTTCTGTTTAATCAAGACTGAGGAGTTGAAGACTATTGTAGACGAATCAAGTGGTCAAGAATCACAAACAAGGGGGCAGACGTGTACATCTGACAGAATTTTTTTTGTG
Organism: Brasenia schreberi; assembly: GCA_036023115.1. Taxonomy (NCBI): domain Eukaryota; kingdom Viridiplantae; phylum Streptophyta; class Magnoliopsida; order Nymphaeales; family Cabombaceae; genus Brasenia; species Brasenia schreberi. The sequence continues at coordinate 42,087,042 of JAYKKT010000091.1, read as the reverse complement.
AAACAACAACAAATACAATTGTTCAGAAATCGTGATCATCCTATCCCATCACACTACACGATTCCAGCTCCTTTCATCCGGGCGAACAATCTGGCTTATTTGAAAAAACAGACACCTTTCAAAATCTCAGATCACCACGACTAAATTAGATGGACGAAACTACATGGAATGGGCAAGATCTGTAGAACTTGCAATTGTAGCAAGGGGGAGATGGACACATTTGATGGGTCAATCTTCAATTCCAGAGCCTCATGACAGTCTTTATTCCACCTGGAAAAGAGAAGATGCACTAATATCATCGTGGTTGCTCCACTCAATGATTTCATCAATTGCAAAAACGTTTCTGTTTCTTGAATCTGCACATGAGATTTGGTGTGCAGTAGCATATGCTTATTCCCGGAACAAGAATGTTGCCAAAGAATATGAGATTCTGGAGAGAATACAAAAGTGTAAACAAGCAAATCGATCTATCAGCGAATATTATGCAGATCTCCGAGGTCTTTGGGACAAATTACTCTACTATACGAATATCAAGTGTACTGCCTGTTATAATGAAAGAAATGCTGAGATTGAAAAAAGAAAGTCTTTGACTTATTGTTGGGTGTAAATCCAGAATTTGAATCAGTTAAACTGAATATCTTAGGCAGAGAAGAGCTTCCTACTTTGGGAACTGTTTACTCCTTATTAATCAGAGAGGAAGATCGCAGGAATCTTGAGAAGACTTATGTTATTAGTACAGATCAACATGCTCTTCAAGTGAGAGGAGACAATTCTCATTTTTGTGGCAGAGGGGGACACCAGAGTCGTGGTCGTGGCCGTGGTAGATTTAATTCAAACGACAAGGAAAAACTTGTTTGCTCTCATTGTGGCAAATCCCATCATACTAGAGATCAGTGTTGGGAATTACATGGTAAACCAGATTACTATCGAAATCGTAATACCTCAGTCCATTCTGCAGAAAGTTCAACTCCTAGCAGTGATGGCATTCAGGAGATTATAAAACGAATAGCAGGTCTTGAACAAAAATTCTCTGAAAAATCCTCTACTTCTTCCACCCAAGCTACAGTGGCTCAGGCTACACATACAGTAAAGGGTACTCACTCTCCTACCTCTTATTCTAGAACTTGATAATTGATTTAGGGGCTACCGATCATATGGTAGGAGATTTCTCATATTTTTCAGCTTACAAGACTCTTAAATATCATGAACCAATTAAATTAGCCGATGGTTCTTTCACTTATATGATTGGACAGGGAAGTGTATCTACATGTATTTCAGATTTACCATCAGTATATCATGTTCTCAGTTTCCCGATAAATCTTCTTTCAATCAGTTCTTTAACTCGTGTCTTGAATTGCAGTGTAACTTTTCATCCTACTGGTTGTGTATTTCAGGATCTGAGGACGGAGAAAATCTTTGGACATGGTAAATTACAGAAAGGATTATACATTCTTGAAGACAATTGTCCACCTTCCACCTCTTACAGCGTTTCCAACACAGCAGCTCCAGATGCAGATCTTCGTCTTTGGCATTATCATCTTGGTCATCTTTCAGTGTCAAAAATTTCATATGTTATTCATTACTTTAGAGTCCCGTCCAATAAATCTATGTTTAAATGTGAAGTCTGTCAACTCGGGAAACACCAAAGGGCATCTTATCCTCTAAGTGATTCTCGACGGTCTAAACCTTTTGAACTTATTCACTCTGATGTATGGGGTCCAAGTCCAATAACCTCTTTGTCAGGTCATAAGTATTTTGTCTCCTTCATTGATGATTGTACTCGTCTTACCATCGTTTACTTAATGAAAACAAAGTCTGAAGTTGCCTCTATATTTCCTATTGTGCATAAATTTATCTGTAAAATCCTTTGATCTGATAATGGGGGAGAATATATTGGAACTCAGTTAGAAAATTATTTACAAGCACAGGGAATTGTTCATCAGACTACATGTTCCTATACACCTCAGCAGAATGGTATTGCTGAACGGAAGAACCGTCATATTCTCAGAACCCTTCTCTTTTAAAGTAATGTTCCCAAATTCTATTGGGGCGATGCGGTCCTTACTGCTGTTTATCTTATAAATCGGATGCCCAGTAATCCTATTCAGGGGGAGAGCCCTATTCATAACCTTGATCCGACATCTAAACCATTTTACCTCCTTCCTCGTATCTTTGGGTGTACCTGTTTCGTTCATATCCATCTTTCCCATCATGATAAACTTGATACAAAGTCTATTAAGTATATTTTTCTGGGCTATTTGACCTCTAAGAAGGGATAGAAATGCTATAAAAACTGTATGTTTCCATGGATGTAACATTTTTTGAATTTAATCCTTATTATTCTACTCCCTAGACTCTACTCAAACCCCATCTTCTGTCTTTCCACTAGTTCCTAGTGAGGGGGAGTATAATGAGATAGTTGATCATCCAAGTGAGACTGTACAACAACCAAGTGAGACTGTACAACAACCAAAAGAGATTCTGACGTATAAGAAAGGACAACGGAAGATTGTGTACTCTGAAGAAGAAGTACCATGTGCTAGAGAGATTTCCCCTGAATCAGATCCTCAAGTACAAGTAGATAGTAACCTGGAGATTCCTATTGCTCTTTGCAAAGGCAAGCGTACATGTACACGATATCCAATTTCTAATTATGTTTCATATGCAAATACCTCTCAGAGTTATCAAAATTTTATCATGAATGCTGAAAAGCATAAGATTCCTTCGAAGTTTGAAGAAGCAATTAAGTGCCCCTTATGGAAAGGGGCAATTGAAGAAGAATTGAATGCACTGAAAAAGAAAAGTACGTGGATCATCACACAGTTGCCTTCTGACAGGAATACCGTAGGATGCAAGAGGTATTTACTATTAAATATAAGGCATATGGAACAGTGGAGAGCAGTGTTGTCTGACGCGTATCGTATCGTGTATCGCTGGGCTCCACGATACGGGCGTATCGTATCGTATCGTACTTTAATATTAAAATAATGCAAAAAATAATTAAAAATTAATAAAAAATAGTAAAAAATTGAAAAAAATCAGGAAAAAATCAGGAAAAATCTGATAATTGCTTTAAATTCATATAATGTAAGTTTAGTACAGATTGAGCATTCAGCATTGAACAATTGCATCCAAATTTACATATTTTGAATCCAAAAAATAAAATACACACTACAGTTACATATAATGTTACATTTTACAAATTGTAATTAGGATCATCAACTAAATAATCTTCATCTTCTCCTTGTTGCAGATCCTCATCATCATCAGCCATGCCCATACCTTCTTCTTCAAAATCAAATTCTTCATCTCCATAATGTTGTTGCGCTCCTTCCAAATTAATCCAAGCAACGTCTTCTTCTGTTAGGAGGGCATTTTCTTCAGTGTCTTCCATAACCCAATCTTCTAATATATCAAAATTATCCAAACTTATTGGATCGAACTGACTTTCTTCTCTATTTACTTTTTTTAATTGCCTACGACACAAACAAAGATAAACAATTAGTGAGTAATATTAACAATTGAAAACTGAAGTTAAATAATATCGAATTGAAAATTTGAAAGTAATACAACATTACCTTTCACGAAGGCGCATGTTACAACGAATATAAACCAAATCATTAAGCCTTTTGTGTTCCAACCTGTTGCGCTTTTTTGTATGGATGTGTTCAAAAACACTCCAATTTCTTTCACAACCTGTTGCACTACAGGTTTGGCTTAAGACTCTAACTGCAAAATCTCTAAGGTTTGGACAATCACTTCCAAACCTGTTCCACCAAACATCTGTAAAAAAAATATAAACATTAGAGACATAATAATCCACAGTAATGTAAGATGCAACTTAAATATGAAAATAAACAATGTACCTGGACGCATCATAGAGCGGTTGCAAATTGCAACAGGCAAACCCATCAAGTGAAGAGCATTATCATATATCTCCATCTCTCGATGTATCGCATCTACTATGCTCTCATCAGGGACTAATCTGTCGATGCATTCAATGATTCCTCGATTAACCTCACCGTCCCTTTTGAAGGTTGAGTACCTCAATGATGGATTTAGATAGTAGGCTGCTACATGAATAGGCTGATGCAATTGTTTATTCCATCTACTATCAATTATTTTTCACACGGGCACATAATCTCTTTTTTTTCCATTAAAGTTATTTCTGATTGCTTCTTTTGCCCTGTCCATGGCTTCATAAAGGTAGCCCATAGATGGTTTCTCCTCGCTGTCAGCCAATCTCAAAACTTTTACTAAAGGACAAGTAATTTTCAATAATCTGATACATGCATTCCAAAATGAACTTCTAAAAACCGTTTTTGCAATCTCATTTAACTTTCTGTTCCTTCTGTTTTGTGGCAACTCTGCAAATTGTTGCACTCATCTGAAGAGAACATTCTCTTTAAAGCTTGCTTCTGTCTCACAATACTCTGTATAGATAAGAAGTTTGTTGCGAACCGAGTTGCAGCTGTGCGAAGAAGCTCTGCACCTTCTGTGTATCTCCTCATCATACATAAAACAAATGCATGGTTATAAATAAATTTTGTAATATCTTGGCAACACTCAGTTGCTGCCTTTATTTCATCCATCTCACCAATGTCCTCGAGGATGAGATCTAAACAATGGGCTGCACATGGTGTCCAGTAGAAAGTCTCATAAATATCAGCTAACTCCTTTCCAGCTGCTTTGTAGTTAGCTGCATTATTTGTAATCAATTGGACTACATTTTCTAGCCCAACCTCTTGTATAACCTTATCAAATTCCTCTCGTAGGATCTCTGCAGTGTGCCTCTCCTCTGACATATCTAGAGATCTCAAAAACATGAGTCCTTTAGGACAATATACAAGAAAGTTTAGCAATGTCCTTCCTCGCCTATCGGTCCATCCATCTGCCATGATAGTGCATCCTGTTTCCTTCCACGATTGTCTCAAAGTCGAACAGTATTGCTGCACTTCAATCACGGTCTGATCTAATATCTTCCCTCTCAACTTCTGATAAGAGGGCATCCTGTATCTTGGACCAATGTTAGCAATTGCATCTGCCATTGCTTGAAAATGAAAACTGTTTGCTGCATTAAATGGAATGCATGCATCATAAAACCATCTGCCCACTGCAAGGTCTGCTTGATCGTGCAGTTATTCTGAAGCCATAGCAGCACGAATTCCTGGCTGAGCACCAGGTGTAGTGTAAGGAGGAAAGAACGAATGTATGCTAGAAGAAGAAGCTCTTCCTCTACTCCTTCCTAAACTTCCTTTTCTACCACCTCCAAAGTCTTCAGCTGCAACCCTCTTTCCTCTGCTAGGTGCTGGCAAACTGCTACTACCAATATATGTTCTAGCATCTGAAGGCAAACTATCAGTGAATCCAACTCCAGTGGCAGTAGCATCATCAGCTTCTTCACACATCTGGAAATCATCCTTTTGTTGTCTCCTTTCCTGTATGCTCTCAATCATTTGCAAGCATTGCCATTTAATACCTTCTGGCACACTTCTAACTCTGCCTGTGCATGGAGCAACTTCTTTCCTGGTTCTTGCTAGGTGGTGTTTCAACCTTGAAATTCCACCACTAACCACCTTTTCACAAAATAAACATATGATTTTTAACCTTGAACCCTCAACTGGTATACCCCACTGCCATGCCGGATCATCAGACTTTGAATGAGAGTCTCTACCACCCCTTCCTGCCATCTCAATGGAGTACTTTAATTCAAACAAAAACCTGAAAATAAAAGCACTTCGTAAATCCCCCAATCTTCAAATAACACTCAAATCGAGTGTCTCCCACTTCATGAATGCAATAAAAATCGTATACACACACTTAATAACTTCATATTTTGTCATTCAAAAAAAAAACCAAAATAACACAAAAAACAATAAATATAAAGGAAAAAAAGAGAAAAAACATTAAAAAGATACCTAAATTCGAGTTTGGAGGCTTGGACGGACATCGTAGGGCACGATTTTAGAGCTTTGAACACCAAGGAGGCGAAAACCGACTCTTAGGGAGCTTGAAGAACCCAAAAGGAGAGAGGAAACCCGCGAAAAATCGCGGGTTTCTCTCGGGCCGGGACCCTTTATAAGGGTCCCAGGGCGTATCGCCCGTATCGTACGATACGCCCGCACCTGCGATAAGGGGCCCCGTATCGTATCGTGGTGGCCCACGATACGATACGTATCGCACCGTATCGATACGGTGCGATACGGACAACACTGGTGGAGAGATATAAAGCCAAATTGGTTGCAAAAGGATACAGTCGGTCATATAGCATTGATTATACATAAACATTTGCACCCGTGGCTAAACTTACATCAATCAGAATACTTCTAAGTATGGCAGCAAACTTGGGATGGAATCTATGGCAATTGGATGTTAAAAATGCTTTCTTACAGGGAGACTTAAATGAAGAAGTGTACATGGAACTACGCCCAGGAATGGTCAGAAATTTATCATCTCCTAATGGAGTATGTAAACTCAATAACGCAATATATGGGTTGAAACAGTCTCCAAGAGCTTGGTTTGATAAATTCAGTAAAGTAGTGTGCAGTCTGGGATACAGCAGAAGTCTCAATGATCATATAATATTCTTAAAGAAAAGGACAAAAATATCTATTCTTGCTGTTTATGTTGATGACATTATTGTTACAAGAGATGATCTTAAAGAAATATCAAAGTTAAAAGAATCTTCATAAATTATTTGATATTAAGGATTTGGGAAGGCTTCACTATTTCTTGGGCATACAAGTTCACTACTCTGACAGAGGTATCTTCTTAACTCAGCGAAAATACCTAATGGATCTCCTTGAAGAAACTCAAATGCTTGAATGCAAACTTAGCGACATTCTAATGGAGGTAAACCAAATTTTTTTTAATAGTGACAGTGAAAAGTTCAAGGACATCCACAAATATCAGAAGCTAGTTGGTAAGCTTATATATTTGACCATTACACGACCAAACATTGCGTATGCAGTTGGTATTGTGAGTAGATATATGCACTCACCAACAAAAAATCAGATGGATGTTGTATATAGAATTCTTCGCTATCTCAAATCAACTTCAGGAATGGGTTTACTTTATTCAAAGTCATCGAATTTGGATATTGAACTTTATTCTGATGCTGACTGGGCTGGTTCTTATGATGACAGGAAGTCAACTACGGGCTATCTTAAGGTAATATTATATCTTAGAAGAGTAAAAAGCAGACAGTGGTTGCAAGATCTACCGCAGAAGCTGAATATAGAGCTATAACACAAGCTATGTATGAAGGAAAATGGATATCATCATTGATTAGTGAATTGAGTTATTCACTTAACCATCCTATACCTCTATATTGTGATAGCAGTACAGCAATTCAGATGACATCTAATCCAGTATATCATGAAAGGACCAAGCATATAGAAATTGACTGCCACTTCATCAGAGAGAAGATATCTAATAAAGAATTCCAGCTGGAGTATGTTCAATCTAGTAAACAGAGGGCTGATTTCTTAACTAAAGCTACTACCAGCAAACTCTTAAAAGAGACCTTATCCAAGTTGGTGTCATCAACATTTTCCACCCAACTTGAGGGGGAGTGTTAAGGAAAGTCATGCAGTGTAGTAACCTGGGTCGTATGCATGTCCCGTGCTACTTTCAAGTCTTATATCTTTTTAAATATAGATAATACTTAGTAGGGGTAGATTAGGAATTTAAGTTAGAACAAGGTATTAATAGCTAATTAGGGTTTAGTTAGTGAATTAAGAGAGAAAGGCAGAGTGAGAGAGGCGGCAGCAGGGAAAGGCCGTGTGTCTTCTTGTATTGGGCAATATACTTTAAGTTGTTTTTCAACATTCATTCAATAATATTATTTTTATTCGTAATATCACATCCATCCATATTCAAAACGCGACGACTCTCTAAAAATTATTTACTACATTCAAGAAACAATGTATGAAGTAAAAGCAACAACTAAATGGTATCAAGATATCATTAAATTTATTTATAATCATACATTTGTATTATGTATGATGAGGAGATATATTGATGGTGCAAAACTCCTTCATATGGCTACTACTCAGTTTGCAACTAATTTTTTATCAATGCTGAGCATTGTTAAACAAACACAAAAAAATATTTTTCTTAGATGAGTGGCAATAGTTTGCAGAGTTATCTAAAATAGGAGAAATAAAAAACTTAATGAGATTTTTGAGATAGCATACACTTTGGAACTCTTGTGTTAAATTATTAAAGATCACACGCTCTTTAGTTAAAGTTTTGAGATTAGTTTATAGCGAGAATAAACCATGCATGAGTTATCTTTATAAAGCCATGGATAAGGCTAAAGAACTATGAGGAGCAATTTTAATAAAAGAAAGAGTGATTATATACTTGTGTAGAGGATTATTTAATCTTGATAATAGATGGAACAAACAATTGCATAAGCCTATTCATACAACAACTTACTACCTAAATCTAACATTTAGATATAGAGGTATCATTTATTACATAGACATATTAGTCCCTTATGAGAAAACATATGTTATACATCGAGAGATGGGATATAATAATGTTCTTCACTTGGGTTTGCCTATACTAATATGCACTCAGGTAAATAGAAATCTTGATCTGGAAGTTGACTTTGTAGCCGGAAGAACCAAACTGACGAGCTACATGGCAGAGGTCGGGTGCCTGCTGCCCACTGTAATGCATTTGGCATTGGTGTACGGCAAGTGGACGAGCATGATGTAGTTCATAAAGAAAGACACTACGGACCAATATATTCAAGTATACTTTCACTTGGATTTTTGTGCTGGCAATGGCATTGGCAGCTGGATTTTATAAACCATATTACTTTCAGAAGATCACACTGTCGAAAGGCCTAACCCCACGGTCACCCTTGTCCATTCTTCAAAAACGTGGTGGTTGTTTTTCTACAAGGTACTTAGGAGCACGTTCTATTTGTTAACTTTATAATGAGCAGAAGTGCTTCGAGACGAAGCCTAAGAGATTTCAAGGAGCATTTTGTGTTAGTTAGGGTTTTCTTTAGATATAATGAAATGTCATGAATATGCTTTTTTATTACTATTGGATTTGTCATCTTCGTTACCAAAACCATGTAGGGTACATGAGGCACTACACGCAATGATGAATGTATCAAACAACAACAAAGTTCTGGTTCCACTCATCGTCGCAGAAAATTTGCACGGAACAAATAGCAAACATGAACAGGCCAGTTGACTGGCAATAATAAAAGCAAATAACCGGCTTACTTGAAATTAAGTTGCCTTTCTCTCTATTGTCATATACAATGGCTGCACGGAAGCCTCCATCTTGAGCATTTCTAACCTTCTCCTCGAAGGTGCAAGCCCCCCTGATTATCAATGCAAAATTGACATCCGTTGATCCACTGATGTTAAGACCATTCTGTAGTGGACTACAGGCATCAAGAGGCTCTGATACATGCAACGCCCCACAAATTCCACAGCCATTAACTGCTACAGCTGCAAAAGGGAAAATTGGCAACCAAAGAAGATCAATATCACACATCACCATGTTCAACTTGACAATTCAAGGCAAAAGGTTGGGTCTCCCACGCCTAGGAGACGATCCACGCAACAAATCGGTTATGAACATAAGCAAATCAAATGGAACCGAAATAATGCACCAATTTCTCGAAACATATGATACATAATCGGCATAGAAGAGAGCATTCACAAGCCAGAAACAACTGTGTTATGCTTCTCCCAAATAATTTACATGAATCAATATCAAAACTTTTTACAACCCAGCAATTATTGCTTGAGAAAAATAATATTCATCAAATTGTAATCAATACCCAGCTGTTCCACGGCACCAAAAGCCGATCAAACAGAAAAGGGAGACTAACAATTCAAGGTTGATAGAAGAAGAGAGTTCGTTCACATTCAAGACATGGTATTACAACAGAGATTACTACAAATTAACCATATTCCTTCATTCAGAGACCAACATGAGAGAGAGAAAGAGGTGGGTGATTCATTCCATTACCGAATCTGGCCTGGATGTCCTCGAAGGAGAGAAAGCTGGCTTTGAGGATGACGAAGGCGGAAGAGGGGACAAGAAGATGGGGGAAGAGGACGAAGAGAAGGCATATAACTCCTCGCGAAGGGACAACACCCACCAAACGAAACATTGTAGACACAAAACCATAGGCAGAGCGGAGAAGGGAGGCGAGAAACCAAGACTATAATCAGTACATCATTCCCTCTCTCTATCTATCTACCTCGCTCCCTCGCTGTGTGCGTGGACCGTGCAAATAGCGGCTCCGGATGAGCCCCTCTCTCTCTCTCTCTCCCCTGCCAAACCGACGGTGTAGATTAGAGTTTGATAATACGGACAAGAAGAAACCGCCCATCTTGAGAGGAGAAAGTGGAGAGAATCGAGACCTCTGAAGTCTAGTAATTCCGTTATTATCAATTCTCACGTATATTTCGATTGTTATCAATTCACACGTATATTGACATAAACAACAACAAACAAGCCTTTTCCGATATTAGACGGGGTCGGCCATATGAATTCTTTGTTTCCACATAGTCTTATCACTTGTCATGTTAGCAGTTAACTCACAATAAACTATATCATTCTTTATTGTTTCTTTTCAAGACTTTTGTGGTAGTCTTATGCTTCTTTCGATACTTTCCAAATTTAGTTTTTCATACATTCTTAGAAGTTCTTTTGATCTTCTTTTCATATGTTCAAACCATATTAAATGATATTCTCTCATTTTATCTTCTATTGATGTCACTCCTTCTAATAACCTCATTATGTATATATATGGTCTTTTCTTCTATCACTACTCATCCATCTCAACATCTTCATTTGTATCACAAACGTCTTTTGTACATGTTCATGATTGCCCAACAAAAACAACCATAAAACATGACAGGGCTAATAGCTGCTCTATAATATTTAGTTTTTAACTTTAATGGTATCTTCTTATCACAAAGAATATATGATGCTTCTCTCCATTTTAACAAACTAGCATTAATTTTATGTGTAACATCTCCATCAATTCTTCCATCACTCTCAAAAAATGACCCTAGGTATTTAAAACTTTCCTTTTGGGGGATAAAATGTGTGCCAATTTTAATTTCAATATCCTCTAAAGTAACCAAATGATAAAACTTACATTCCATATATTCTATCTTTGTTCTACTAAGTTGGAGACCTTTCTAATGTTTCTCTCTATAGTTTCAATTTTCTATTAACTTTTTCCTTAGACATGGGAATTGGATTCGTACTGCCAATGTTATAAGATTTTGATTTTGCATCGTAAATTTGGAAAATCCAAATGGCTTATCGAAGGTTTTCTTTTAGTGCAACAGAAATGAAAGAACCTGTTTCCTTGGAAGCACAATTCTCAAAGAAGCAAGGCTCTCATAACCAGTTTTGGAACCAAACATACTTTGTAAAGCTTCAAGAACTGGTAGAATTGAACCAAATCACGGTCCAAACCCGTGACTGAAAATTCGAGAAAAGAAAACATACAGAACAAGAGCTAAATTAAAAAGAACTGGCGAACGTGTTTTACATGATCTTGCTCTTTGGAGTTAAATGCTAATATAGCACAATCACAACCAAGAACCTATGTAGTCTAACCCACTTAGTGTGAAACAAGTTTTGGTTTTTTTTTTATGGTTGGAAGGAGTTTAAGAGCAATGAGACTAATAATGTGTTGATTCTGGTCACCCGAACCACATATAGTGACCATTCTTGATGCTGCTTGAATTCTTGACTGACGTGGTAATGACCCGACCCAAAAAACTTGCGGTGTGCCACGAAATGAACAAGAAAAATGAGAGATCTATGTTGTTTGGCCCACAAACTCAATGTTCCTAGGAAACTTACCTCCTAAATTATCTTTCATCTTTATTTATTTATTTATTTATTAGAAAAGGAAGCCGAAGCCTTATACACACCTACACATGCATCTTTTAGGAGCCGAACTCCCCATCAACTCCACATGTATCTTATCATTTAGCTAATGATAGGAGTGTTTTAAGAGAGAATATAAAAGATTATTGCATGGGGTAGGATAATGAGTTTTCCGGTGAGAACATGAGAGTTGATTGATTGATTGTATGTTGTTCATTGGTACTAAAAAGTTAGCTTCTTTGTGGTCTTCTTGCTTATGAAGTAGGCACAGCTTGCCAAACCACGTAAATCTTTGTATTCTTTCTTTTAATTTATGTGGTTTAAAATTTACATAATCAACACATGTTTGATCGTATAGAATATGATGAAAATCTATTTCTGGTACATATTTATATCATATAAAGAATAGAGATTTTAGATAAGTCATTCCATAAAAATCCGACAAGGTTTTATGTTGGCTGTCGAAAGCCTAACACAACCCTCCTCTTTTATATGAGCTTAGGACCGACACATGACACGGTTATGTGGAAACAAAGAATTCACATAGTCGAACCCTTCTAGTATGGGAAAAAGCTTTGTTGTTGTTGTTGTTGCTTCATCACCATTAAATATCAATTGTGATGATACGATACAATACGTTATGGTTCTTTTCGGGTACAATGAGGAGGATGAACCTGGGAACACGATGGGCGTATGAAACTCATGACTTTCAACTTGTGAGTTGACCCCGTACCGATGTGCATATTGCACACTAAAAGAAAATTCAAAAAATTTGGATATTACATTACCACATGGTTCGTGTGCCATACACCCCCATATTATATAATCCTGATATGAACCTACATCCCTTTCGTTGCAATTTAGTGTGTACCCTGTCTCACTAGCATTTTATCTCTTCGGTAGTGTTGTGTTATGTGTATCCGTGTCAGGAACAGGTTTACCTGAAAAGTTGTTGGTGTTTGTCATGTCACTTTTGATGGAAATGAATGAAGGCCTTCTCCAATGGATTTTGGGTTTGGATGTCATATTTCTTTTTGAAGACAAAAAGTCAACCTGAAAATGACCCGGTTTTTTTCGTGTCAATTTACATGAATAAAATGACGGATTCTTTGTGTTTGGCCTGTCAGCCCTAATTCACATGGTTATTTGTGGAGAGATGTGCATGCACTTGGGCTGTTGTGATTTTTTTATTTTTTTAGGTTCCTTAAATCTAAATTCTCTCTCTTTATATATATAACCCTTAAAAATAAAATTTTTATTCAAAATTTTACCATTGATCACATCGATCAAATGCTAAGGATTTGAATAAAAAATAGATACCCTTCAAAAGTTGTGTCGTATTCTATTTTATTATCTCAACCATTCAATCTCACAAATCAAATAGTTGTGAACTTGTGATGATTCCTTATGATTGTCTATTTTAGTGAGTTTCCTAAATCTAAACTACATATAGTGCTAAATGCATATTATACATAATCTTGTTCAATCTTTGAGATAAACAATTGAGATGACAAAACAAAAAATATTTAATACACATGATACATTAAAAGCAAAATACAGGTATCATGTACTTCTAATTCAAATCTTCATAGTTGATAGGTGGATATATTTATGCAAGACTATACATTCCAACACATTATGCATTTATCATTACCACTCTCTCTTCATATATATATATATATATATATATATAAAGCTTTGCATAGCATTAAAGAGTTCAAAAGTCTAGGCCCTTTCCAAGGTAGATATGGCATCAGAAAGTGACTCATCTATAGAAGAAAACGCTTTGAAATTTCTATCTTTGAGTGGGATGCAAGGCGTGCAGCAAGTGACGAGTTAAATAAGTGGGCCCATGTATTTATTTACTGAGAAGTTAGTTCAATTTTCTGGTCACAATAAATCCTCTTGCACGTCTGGCTTCTCCAACACCAGGCCCATATTGATTCACTGAATACATAATTAATTTTTAAATTTTTAGTAATCAAATCGATTAATAAAAGATAATAAATTAGTTTATTAAAAGAATGACATAATGTCGAGGTCTAAATTATTTGTTATATTATTTTATATACTAATCCAATGGTCGTGCAGTCATGGATGGCATCACATTTATCACTGAACTTGAATATTTGTAATGAAGTGCACAAGGAGCTACGGCTGGGATTTCTTACTAGGGTTCGACCCGAAAGGACCTTTAATTGAAGTGGTCTAAAAGATCAACACCCTATTCCAAACTAAACTAGTAAAATTAAAAAAAAAACTCATGGGTGGTTCCTTATAGTGTGTTTAATGCAAAACTAAGTCCATTTTTTTCATATAGTTAATTGAATTATCTGTATAAAAGCGCAATAAAAATTAAAAATGTAAAATACTAGAAGAATATGTGCTAGAAAATGAGCTTAAACATTTTAAAAGATTTAGGAAGAAAAAGAATAATTATTAGCTATAAATATGATCTTAATGCAAGGAAAGTTAATTGACTCTGCTTAGTGCACGTAAAGACGGATTATTGGTTCTTGGTGGACACGAGCGTGGAATCTCCAAACGTATCCTTTTTCTTTTTGGTAAGCCTCAAACTTCAAAACAGCCAGATGAACGCTCCTAGTATCGAACTCATGACCTTCCAGTTGTAAGAGCTAGCTCAATTTTTATTCACAAGGAAGCTGGGTTGGGCAGAGACTTTGTCGTGTCATTTCTTGAACCCGGCTCAGGGTGTGCTAAACCCTAACACGCTTTCGGATTTTTTTCGTATTGGATTTTGGGTTCGGGTCAGAAGTTCGCGAACCTAGATTTGTAAAAACAAGAAGAGGAAAAAACCGGAGGTACCCCTAAGAAAAGTTATAATTCCCTCGGGAAAAGCAAAAGTACCTTTTGCCGTCCCTCGACTCCAACGCCAGAAGGACTCGAAGAATAGATCTCCAATGGAGGGCATTTTAGTCCTTTTCTGCAAAGCCTTCGTCTTCCCTTCTCGATAGCTTTTCAACCCACCATTCTTCTTCTCTTGCACTGTGTGTATTGATGGGAGGAGAGGGTTTGATGATGAAGGTCAGGGGTTCGAGTCCGGCGTCGAAATAGCTGGGTCTGGTGACGGCGGTGTGGGTTCAGGCGGTTTCCGGCAACAACTACACGTTCTCCAACTACTCCGACGCGCTGAAGGCGCTGCTGGACTTGAACCAGGTGCAGCTCAACAACCTCTCCGTGGCGAAGGACGTCGGAAAAGCGTTCGGTATCCTCGCAGGGTTCTCGTCGGACTATCTCCCAACTTGGTCCATCCTCCTCATAGGCTCGCTCGAGGGCTTCCTCGACTATGGCGTCCAATGGCTCGTCGTCAGCCGACGCATCTCCCCCCTTCCTTACTGGCAGGTAATTTCTTCTTCTTCCTTCCAGAGAATGCGTTTCTTGGTAAAATATCTCATTTTAAAAAAAATAACGGCGGTTTTTGTGATGGTGGTGGTGACCTGTAACTAGACATGGCAGTCTTCTATGAATAACGCAACGCGTTATTTTCAGAATTTCACGTGTCTTTTTGAAGATAAACGGTGCGCATGCTTGGTTTTCTACTAGCTCTCTTGCATATTGAGATTCGTTATATTTCCGTTAATTCACGAGCAGTTTGAACCGAGGTTTTTGTGGGGGTGTGGTGCAATTTTCCACTACCATGATTTCGCCAAATCAACATTGGAAAATACTTCAACGTCAAAAGTGATCATGATTTGATAAAGAACTCCGCTACATGATTTGGCTTTAGGTACTTAAGATATGATCACAGCATTCATGTGGAAGCAAAGGAGGAGGAGCCAAGACTCCAAGCAGCAGGGTGGTGGTTGCTAGTTTTCATAACTAAGATAGATGCCTGTCAACACTACGACCTCATATTTCTTTAGTTCCGGTTAGGGATCACAAAGAGAGGAAAGGAAATTACAGAAAAGAACGAAGCACAGGTGCCACATGAAGGGAGAATAAAATGAGGTGAGTAGAGGCGATGACATGAGAAGCAAAAGACACCACATAGTATGTTTATATATATATATAAAGAACTGGTATATGGTAGCACACTTACGTGCTAGTAAATTCAAACAAATTTCAACAATGTATTATTGAAATTTAAATCTAAAAATAAAAACTGTGTACTTTTTTTGTTGAATTTCAAATTTCAACAACCTATCGTTAAAGATGAATGATTGAGATTTGTTAGTACTTATACTAGCATATATTACTTTTTCAATGTATATATGTGCATATATATATATATATATATAAGTTGGTGAATGCAAACCACATGATACAAAAACTCATTCAAACTCTTAATTGTTGCTAGATCAAGATGTAGATTTAAAAAGCAAGAGCTACTTTTTGCTTTCAATGAGTGCACTTTATAATTCTCAATGTTCGAAAACTATTTCTTGCTTTTTAAATATCAATCGTCTAAGTTTCTTACCCAATGGTTAAGAGTTTGAACAAGTTTACATATAAGTGGTTTACATGCATCACCTCCTCTTTCTCTTTCTTTCTCTCTCTCTATATGTGAAATAATATACCATCTAGCACCATCTTTAATTGTCCATCAAATTGATAGAGTGACCCGGGTTTGTGAGTATATATATTCTTCAAGAACCATATCACTTCTAATATTAATATTAGGACAAGGACCATATCATTCCTAATATTATTATGATAAATGATATAGTCTTTGGAAAATATATACTCCCGAGCCCTAGCCATTATATCGACTTCATGAACAACAAGAGAGGGCACCGGATAGTATCATATATATATATATATATATATATATATATATATATATATATATATATATATATATATATATATATATATATATAAATATATGTATATAACTATGTAGGTATGAATGTAATGGTGTTGTTGAGGAAGACTGCTACGAGATTCAGACACTGGTGTTGGATTCCTTTACTTGGCACATTGGGAAGATATTTTTTTTTAGGTATGGTCTTGTGAGTTTAGACCTTTTATATAAGATGTTTGTACGTGTTTTTTTTCATGGAAGACCCTAAAGTGGCATCTGGTCTGGGCTCACCTGGATTCGAAGCGAATCCGATCCGTTGGCACCCCTTTGGTAACGTGCTATTTATTTGTGGGCCATGGGTCCGGATCAGGAGACCGTCCGCACGACTCGTCCACTTTCACAGAAGTCGCTAGAAGAAGAAGAAGGAAGCCTAAGTCCATTCGCCCATCGAAACACCACGTCACGCGTGAAGATATTCACCAATGGGATATGGACGCGTGGCAAGTTGCTCTTGTTGAGAAGAAGAAAACCGTCGGATCTTCCACACTGGCGCCACTCTGACGCGCGGGGTACGTCGATGAGTCACTCCCGTTTTAAGCTACGCTGGCCTCGATTGATGATCTCTCTCTCTCTCTCTCTCTGGTAGGAAGCGTTCTGATTGCATCTCGGCGAGATGAAGTGGCGGGTTCCTCTCGCTTTGTTCGTCCTATTGCTTCTCTCTCTGTTCCCTCACAATGGTACGATCTAAGTGTTTTGGTGTGCGTGTCTATAGCTAGTTAGCGTTCATTTGGCCCCTGCACTAAATCTATTTGAGCTTTAGATCTTGTTATTGAATGGCCAACAACCGTTCCCGTCGTGTGATCGCATATTTTGTCGTTGATATTTTTCTTTTTCGATTTAGGACGGCATTTGCAGGCGAAGGCGGAAGAGAATGGGGAGTCGGAGGAGGCATTGAGCCCGCCCAAGGTGGAAGAGAAGATCGGTGCCATCCCCGATGCCTTGTCCACGGATTCCGAAGTCGTCAAGAGGTTTCCATCCAATTCTCTTTCTATTGCATCTTTCGTGTTAGGTTTTGTAACTTTACGTTGAAAATGGAGGCATACCAGCTTGATCTGAAATATATACGCAAGACCACGCACTCTTTATCCAATACGCGCATGTTTATGCGTGCTGTTTGCGGTTTTGAAATATTTGTTTGATATAAGCTTGTTCCAGACGAATTTGGATAGTTGTGGATGAATACGAAACACTGGGAAAGTTATGTGCGAAATGGATAACCGGAATCGTTCACTTTCAAACGAGTAAAATCATGTTAAAAGATAATGTATAGGTATAAATATGCCTGACGGATCAATGGGAGACAATGGTGGTGAACAAACTCATAGTGGTGCTGGCGAGCTTTTAATGTATTATAGAATTTCTTTACTTGAGAATATTTGGTATGGAATTTCGACTTTCCTAGAAAGCCATACCACAGTACTGCTTGGCACCCTCTGTTTTGTCTACACTGAGGAGAAGTTAAAGAACCGATAGGCAGGCTTCTATTGAGATTCGAGAAAACAGGGAGTGCATTTGGATTGGAACGAGTTTGACGAAAAGGGAAACAAAGTTAACTCTCCTCTAACTGAAACTTCTCATGGTTGGACTTTACATAATCACAGTTCGAGTTCCCGCGCCTTAAAATTTTCTATTTTACACAATATTTATATTTCTAACCTCAAGGAGTTCCCGACGAAGAGACCATGTAGTGACTGTTCTTTGTTTGGCTCAAATGGAATTCCAATTCCTGACGAGGATTAAAACAGCCATGGATGCCATAACTTGGATGAAATGGAGATGAACAAGTTAGAATATTTGGTTCACACAGTATGAGACAATTCTTGAGGATTCTTGGCATATCAAGCATTCTCATTCTCAAATAAGTTCATGGGAATTCCATGAAATGCATTTGTAGTGTCGATGTTTGCATTTTCATGGGTGTGATTACTTGGACTCATAAGGTATGTACTTGCACATGCTATCGATGCGTACATCAGTAACCTAATAGACATACCCATTTATTAGTTTCTTATGCTTTGGCTTGTTCGAAGTAGCATAATATAGTTATTGGGAGACCAAGTAACAGAACTTTTATTCTGAGCAATCATTTGAAATTGGCGTTCAATTTTGCTTTAGGGAGTCAGAGTCCATTTCCCGTCGAACTTTAAGGAGCAACGCAGAGAAGTTTGAGTTCCAGGCCGAGGTCTCACGGCTCATGGACATTATAATCAACTCCCTCTATAGCAACAAAGATATTTTCTTGAGGGAGCTCATTTCCAATGCTTCTGATGTAAGTTCCAACATCTTGTTGCACCAAAATGCTTCATTTCATTTTTGAAAATGTTTCTTTTTCCTGACGTTTGAGAGCAATATCTGGTGCAGGCACTCGACAAAATCAGATTCCTTTCGCTGACAGACAAAGAGGTTTTGGGTGAAGGTGACAATGCCAAGCTTGAAATCCAGGTAAGGATCGGGCGTATCTCTTGGATTTACTGTGGGGCTAATTGGATCTGATATGCTAGTTTGATGTAGAGCTGTGTGTTATTCAAGACGGTAGCAATTAGCATTATATGCATCCATGCTAGTACATGTACTTCAGTTAAATTTGCGCGTATACCTAGCTGTATCAATCTCTGCCAAGTGTTAAGATGAACAACCTTTTTCCAGTTAAAACACTGAATATGTGATAATGACTAGCTCTTTTATTCTCTTTATTACGTATAGATTAAGTTGGACAAAGAGAAAAAGATTCTGTCTATTCGTGACCGTGGTATTGGAATGACAAAAGAGGACCTCGTCAAGAATTTGGGAACCATAGCTAAGTCGGGGACTTCAGGTAAACTTTGTTCCTTAAGTTCAGCAGTATTTCTAATTGGCGAAGTTTTCTTGTCGGTAAGATCTCACTGGAGGCTTGACCCTATCCTTTTTGTTGCAGCTTTTGTGGAGAAAATGCAGAGTGGAGGTGACCTGAACTTGATAGGACAATTTGGTGTTGGGTTTTACTCCGTGTACCTTGTTGCTGACTATGTTGAGGTCATTAGCAAGCATAACATTGATAATCGGCATAGTATAGTCTTTTTATACACTGGATATTGCTTTCTGATTGCTATTCTATAGAATGTGTTGATTGTTTTCTAGAGAACTCCAATCTCTTTGCTTACTGACTCAGAAAATTATTTGACTTTCAGGTATGTATGGGAATCTAAAGCTGATAGAGCATTTGCAATTTCAGAAGATACATGGAATGAACCCAATAGGACGTGGAACTGAGCTTAGGCTACACCTCAAGAGATAAGGAGCTGGGAGTACCTGGGAGGAGTTAAGCTTAAAGCATGCGCCAAACCATTCGCTTAATTATTATAAATTACTTTGAGTGGATAATTTAAAATCATGACTTTTTTTAGCTTTTGCACATAAGACTGGAGCTGCAGGTTTTTATGCATTAATCTAAATGGCAAGAATATGTACTGTGAATCTGCAGCAGTGTGATGCTGCCTTATTAGCTTTCTTTACAATTTATAATATTGATGGTACTGGTGTATTCTAGGGCAGAGAATTTGTTTCATCTTTTGGTTTTTCTATTAAATTCCCTTTATGTAGCGCTTTCTGGACCTGTTACCAAACATTTAAATGCTCCGTTGATTTGTATGGCTCTTAACCATTGGCAGTTAGTTTTCTCTGTTGGTATTTAGCACTTAGGGAAGAGATAATCTGTAAATGTATTGCTGGAATCTAGATTCTGTAAATGTTCTTTTTTCACAGGAATGTATATAAGAGATACTCTGAATTTATTAACTTCCCTATCTATCTTTAAGTGCTAAGCAAGAGGTTTGATGTGAGGTCCCTGCTGATGAAGATGAGTCCAGTGAAGAGGGGGAATCATGTATGTATAATTTAAGAACTTGGTTGGGTGATCTCACCATTTATAACCCAGTGTTTCAAGATACTATTTAGTGTTTTTCCATTCTTGTATATATGATCACAACTTATGCTGTCTCTTCAATTTTATTTACCTGATCAGCTGAAACATGCTGTCTCTCTTACCTTATTTCACTCCCTTAATCAGCTGAAACCCAGCTCGGAGGAAGAAGGTGTGAAGATGAAGATGCTAGAGAAAAGTGAAGATGAAGAGAAAAAGCTTCCAAGGCACAAAGAAGGTGAAGCGAAACAACTTGTGAGTTAGAACTTTTAAATGATGTGAAAGCTATATGGCTGCGAATCCAAAAGGAAAGTTACAGATGAAGAGTACAACAAAATTCTACCACACTCTTGCCAAGGTAATGTTCTCGTCTTCAATATTCATTGGATACTGTAAGGGCATGGGGAGCAGAAATTCACACTCCATCTTCCATTGTTCATGTGGATTTATTTGTCCTGCAAGGTTTAGTGATGAAAACTTTCTTTAGCATGGAGTCACGCTTAATGCTGAAGAGGTGATGTTGAGTTCCAAGGCAGTCCTGTTTCTAGGCCACCTAAAGCTCCTCAAGATTTATATGAGAGTTATTATAATGCAAAACAAATCCAACCTGAAGTTGTATGTTAGAAGAGTGTTTATTTCAGATGACTGATGAACTGTTGCTAAAATACTTAGAAGAGTGTTTATTTCAGATGAATTTGATGAACTGTTGCCAAAATACCTTAACTGCAGAGGTAACCGTGGGTGTGCTTTGTATGCAGTTTAGTTGGCTTTATTAAGCTATTAACAACAGCAGAACTTTTTGACATTGCGAACAGGGCCTTGTTGATTCTGGACACATTGCCACTTAATGTATCCACTGAGAAATGCTTCAACAACACAGCAGCTTGAAGACTATCAAGAAGAAACTTATCCGTAAAGCTCTTGATATGATCCGACGAATTGCAGATGAAGATCCCGATGAGTCTAATGACAAAGAGAAAGCAGGTTTGAATTTGAAAAAGGATGCTGCAACCATTTCCTACTCTCTTTCATTCTATATCATGCATATCTGAGGTATCCACCCCCCCCTTTTGTAGATGCTGCAGCTGAATCTGAAAACAATGAGAAAAAGGGACAGTATGCCAAGTTCTGGAAAGAGTTTGGGAAGTCTATTAAACTTGGTATCATAGAAGATGCATCTAACAGGAATCGCCTAGCAAAACTTCTTAGATTTGAAAGGTGCTGCAATTCAAAACCCTTGCCTAGTCTAATTGTAACCTTTTCAATACTTGTATCTTAACTGTAGATGATTAATATACTTTTGGAATCCTGGTTAACAGTACAAAGTCTGAAGGCAAGCTTGCATCTCTTGATCAGTACATATCGAGAATGAAACCAGGGCAAAAGGATATATTCTACCTGACAGGGGCCAGCAAGGAGCAACTGGAGAAGTCACCATTCCTTGAGAGGCTCACAAAGAAGGGATATGAGGTACTTCTGGAAATCCTTATGTTCAAATATTTCCGTTTCATGAATAAGGAATATTGTGCGAACTCACAATTGTATTTCCGGTTGCCCATTGCTACTACTATTAGAAGTCTTACTGTTTAGAAAAAAGATGTATGAACGGTTGGCCGAAAGATTTCAAACAGAGTTGCTCTGTTTTTAATGCTGTGCTTTCTAAATTGTCTTTATTTTGAAAATGCAGTCAATCCAATCCATCTAGGTTTTATTAGTGACTGATGTACTAAGTTGAAGTTCCTTGTTGATCAAATGCCAAAATATTTCATTGGGTTTATCTTTTGTATTGGTAGGTTATCTTCTTCACTGATCCCGTGGATGAGTACCTTATGCAATATCTGATGGACTATGAGGACAAGAAGTTCCAGAATGTGTCCAAGGAGGGCTTGAAACTAGGAAAAGAATCAAAACACAAGGATCTTAAGGAGTCTTTCAAGGAATTGACAAACTGGTGGAAGGACTCGCTTTCAAGTGAGGGTGTCGACAGCGTAAAGATGAGTAACCGTTTGGATCAGACTCCCTGTGTGGTGGTTACATCCAAGTATGGTTGGAGCGCCAACATGGAGAAAATAATGCAGTCACAGACTCTTTCAGATACCAGTAGGCAGGCATATATGCGTGGCAAAAGGGTTCTCGAGATCAACCCAAGGCATCCTATTATCAAGGAATTGAGGGAGAGGGTTGCAAAGGACTCACAGGTACACGATTTTAATCTTAATACTTGATAAGTTTCTGATTAGAAATCAAGAACACTAGAAGTAAGTTAGAAAAGAAGGGTAAGGTTAGGCTAGTCACTAGTTGACTTTATGAAGGGTTAGTATTGCTTGATTCAGTCACGAATTCGTGTATTGATAGCTTCATCTAGAATAGGTGATTAAACCACAATCAGCCAAACTTCCCATTGTTAGTTGACGGCTCGCTATGTGACTGCCATTGTTGGATTGCACTCAAGCATGATATTTGGAAATTGCAGGATGAGGCTGTGAAGCAGACAGCACGACTCATATACCACACCGCTTTGATGGAGAGCGGTTTCAATCTCAACGATCCGAAGGATTTCGCATCCCAAATCTATGATTCAGTGAAGTCAAGCTTGAATATAAGTCCAGAAGCTACCGTAGAGGAGGAAGATGATGTAGGGGAAGAGGTAGAGGCTGATGATGCCAAGGACGAAAAGTCAAAGAACGATGAAGCTGCTAAAGAAGCAGAAGACGTCAAAGACGAGCTGTAGATCCTCAAATTAGTGGTAATTTCTGCTCTGTAATTTTTGGTAGACTTTAGATTCAAGGTCGGAGCAAGTAATTTTAACCCATCAACTGTACGAGCACTTTCATGTCTCTATTTGCGGGTTAACCATCCTTATTCTACAGTAAAAATATTGCCACTCTTGATGATCTTGCTTGTTTACCTATGAAATCTCTGTGCAATTATTGAACACTTGTATTGTTTGGTGAACATATTTTAGCGCATCAAATGAGCGGCTGTTTACCTACTATGATTGATGTGATGAAATGAGACGCTAATGTTATCAAATAATGAGAAGTAGAAAGCATGTGATGTGGGGGAAGATCTATCATTCATGCTGCTACAAGAATCGTTATCCGGACCCTTCTAACAACTCCACACAGTGAGTGGAGAAGGAAATGCCGACAAGGGGAAGGTAACGAGCAGATGTTTAGTTAGTGGAGACTTGGAATAGAATCCGTGATGTGCCAAAAGTTGAGAGAGATGTGAAATCGTAACAGCCGCTCATTTGAAAACGTACAGGGACGATACAAACTGGAACAAAAACGGATGGTGCCCAATCAAATCGATAAGCAAACCATCCACAAGATAAAACCGATGCGTCACGCAATGCACAAACCCAATGCCTATACTTAGGGTTATATTCGGGATAGCATAGAGTGTGGCAATAATAATAACACTGCTTTCGACCACTGCACTTCACAGACTAGCAAGGTAACAGTTACATATACAGGATAAAAGGTAGTAGCAACAATTAACAAAACCAATTAAAGCCGAGTGGCTGTGTGGCTTCACTCGATACTTGGGTGACTGCTCAGCCTTCATTGCCGAGCTATGGAGTATCTTCTTGAGGCTTCAAGTGGTATTGAATATTGGACAGTAGGCAGGGACAGGAAAGTGCCGGTAGTAACTTGGTTCACAGAATCCAGTAAGGTTTTAAAGAGATTGGCAAGTATGGAGTATTAGACTGGTTTGCAAAGGACAGCCAAAAGGATCCGAAGTGCTTCTTAGAGGATGGAGCATTACCTGCTTAATTAGTCGCTTTCGCCCCGTGTTTTCCAATAAATAAATAAATTAAAGCCGAGTCAGTAAATTCAGGTCCGAGTCGAAAAGTCAATTGGCTAGTGCCCTCAAAACCTTGCCCTCTATACATTATCACAAAGACTTTTCAGATACAAATCATAGTTCTGGAGAGCAAAATATGTCACTTTCTTAGGTTCTAATTCTTTTTTTTTATTAGCAAGATGGGTTTAGCCGTTTAGGCAGATCCAATACGCATACAAAAATGCATACAGTAAGTGTATGAAGGAGGTACCGGAATGGTAGCTCCTTCTTCAAGCATCTTCACTTTTC
Organism: Brasenia schreberi; assembly: GCA_036023115.1. Classification (NCBI taxonomy): domain Eukaryota; kingdom Viridiplantae; phylum Streptophyta; class Magnoliopsida; order Nymphaeales; family Cabombaceae; genus Brasenia; species Brasenia schreberi. The sequence goes on along the minus strand of JAYKKT010000091.1, from coordinate 42,062,329 downwards.
TACCTGCTTCCTCTTAAGCTTTTGGAGGCTCTCCCGTTACCACCACCTGGGACCACATACATAGCTCTTTCCCTTCTTGAGCAGTGCTTTGGTTGCCGGTCAGTTGGATTGGGTTGCCGGAGTCTGGATGTCCCCAGAAAGATGGATTCATGCAGCTGAGAGACGCAAACCACCAAACAGTTGGTGTACGTCTCTCAAGAGAAGGCTATAGTTCCGAAGGGCAGCATTTCTCATAGAACAAATGACGTTCAGCTTGCAGTTTTCCTCATTATGAGAGTCGTGGCTTCATCTCCGCATAGGCTTTCTTTTTTTGGTACTTGGGGTTAAGAAGAAATCCTCTCAGATACTCCCAAAATTCTAAATTTGGCGAAGATTAAGGTGAAAGATGTCAGCTTCATGATGAAAATCGGCCACGCCTTCGATCGGGCGAGTCTCTTTCAAGAGTACGATTATTTGGCTTCTCGATCGCGTCAAGTAGTCACACAGATTCCTTCTCCATAAATCATGGTTTCTTTCAAAAAAGTCAACAAACAACATGAGAATAAACAGCAGAAAAATATTGTTACACTTGATAGAAAGTACTGTATGGCTTTCAGGCTCAACCTTCACAAACATGCCCACATAGTGCCGGTATTTAAACGGAACCCTTTTGGTTGCCTTGGTTCAGCTCCTGACGGGTTCATTGATGCGGGCTTCAATGAACAACAAAGAACATTGGTGTGCGTTCGGTTCGCCCGGCATGTATATATTTGTTCAGTAAAGGATTTTATATACATATATGTTATTTACGCATAATTAATTGGGTTATACAGTGATTAAATGATCAAATCTTCCAGTTCTGCAATTTTTTTTTCCAAGAAACGAAATTTTTGGCTTACTTCCTGACTAGAAGATCAATGTTTCTATTGGCAGTCGCAATGTAACAAGTTGATGCTTGTAACTCTGACAAACAGTTGATCATATTCAGTGTAGTTAACTGGGTTTGTGTTAGGCTCGTGTTTGGTTTCTAATGAGCCAAACGCAAACAAAATATTGAGCCGAAGAATGAGCTGCGAAAGAGCCTTCATTCAGTTCGTTCGGCTCAGATACCAGCCCTCTGCATATGACAATTATATGTAGATGCAACTGTGCATAACATCCGTCTCTGTGTTTCAAGAAATTGACAGAGGTTGATGTCTCAGATGAATTCCGTTCATCGGACTTCATAGATCATGAAAATGTACATAGCGAGAGACGTTATTTAAACCAAAGCATAAAAGCTCTCTTTTATTCGTATATCAACCATATCCTGAATCTAATAAATTGACCAATTTCTGAACTAACCAAGAAAAAAATTTCGATTCTCATGAACAGAATTGTTTCTTAATATCTATAAACTGTTACATTTACTGCCATAGACAAGTTTCTCTATATCTTTCATAAATATTATACAAGTTTCTGTTGCACCAACCTGCAGGTCAATCTTTGCAGCTGTGGCATCTTCATCATTCGTTGTTGTGGAGTCACTTTCACAAAACCTACGAAAGGGGAAGCTAAGGGATGGCCGGACTTCATAAATAATTCCCACTGGAGAGAGTCATCATTGCCGTGATCGTCACTATTATCCGTGTTCTCATCTTTATTTGACAAAGAATATCAATTCATTCGATAGATGCTTATCGTTTCCGTTTCATTAAAGCAAGAGGCTGGTCACTGTGGCAATAATGGCAGCGGTGGCACTGCAGAGAAGGCCAGCCATTGAAATGAATCGATACGACGACGATGCATCCGCCGTAGCGAGGCTTGCCAACCAACTCTCATCACTCAGCATCAGCCCAGTTCTCGGCGTTGTTGTTGCCTTTGGGGAAGAGTCCGAAGACTTCTGACTGCAAAACCAGAGTTCAGTTGAGTTCCTGGCTTCGTTTTTGATTCAATAAACTAAAAAAATTAACGGGTGACACCAACTTTCTCCCCGTATACGAATCGGTTCGTCATTTCCGTGTCCCTGAAGCTGGACACTTTGTACCCATGACACGACATTATGGTAGGGAGAATGGTTAAATATATTGGATGATGCAGGTCTTAAAAGAAATAATTTACCGTTGAGCTATAACGAGCCAACTGAAATACATTATTTTTCTAATAATAAAATACGGCCCATGTCCTCATATTTTTTCTAATCATGTAACACGATTCGTGTCCTCAGCAAGAAGAATATAACAAGCACCAAATTCTTGTTTAATATATAAAAAACATTTTCCTTGAAAAACTAAGTTGTAACCAGATAACCAGATTCTATGATCCCTGACAATTTCAACTTTCTGCTGCAACTATTCCTCTAAATTAATGCTCACCGACAAACACACCAATAAATTCCCAGACCACCCATCAGAACAGAACCCTCGAACAACTCATACTCTGCACCCACGAAAGACAGATCGAGTCATATGACAGATGGTAGGTGAAACTCAATACCCACCGTAGATGTAACTTGGATTCGTGAAAGCAGATCTTTATAGTGTCCATCAAATGAAATTAGTGGAGATGCACGGTGACCATTGACCACACACCAATTACATGAATCATATGAAATACGAGTTTGAAAATAAGTAAATTAAACACAAAAAAGTTTGTATTCAGCACTACCCATTAATTATTTACGCATTGAGTGACAAGAAACCACTGAACTAAGTCAAACGAAGGCATCTCTAATCAAGTCAGTGTCCCCTCATGAACGTCATGGTCATGAGTTCGATACCCGGCATCTGCAGACTAAGCCCAGCCTACTGATAAAAGGATAATTGCTGAAGTTTAAGCAAATGAACCAGCAATTGGAGAGAGTTAAAAACTTTTAGAAGTAAGAAAATGGTGGAAGCTTAGAACTTACCTGGCGAGGTTGGGGCAGAAGGTGATGGTGTAGTCGGCGCCGGTGCAGGTGAAGATGCTGGTCGGGTCGTCATAGGCATAGCTGTAGGCCCGCGGGCACGCGCTCTTGAACAGCCCGGAGTAGTAAGAAGGCTTGCACGTATTTGGGTTGGCGTAGGCGCCGCTACAGCAAAACTCGGGCCGCCCGAACGCCTCGCACGCGCTCTTGCACGCCGAGCCCTCACTGTCTCCGAGCCTGAGCTCCGCCGGGCACCGCCGATTCAGGTCAACCGCGCACCCAGTAGCCGCGCACGACCCTGATCCACCAGCGCCCACCACCACCATGGGCACGTTGAACCCGTCCACTAGGCTCACGTCGTAGAAGTCCTGCCCGCCCGCCCCGCCTAGTGTGAACTCCGCCAGCGTTGCCGGTGGCGCCGCGGCTGCGCCGTTGCATTCGACTTGGTTCGAGCCGCAGTCGCCCGTTCGGCAGCTGCCACGGCCGGACCCGTCGAACTGGCACCCAGTTCGGCCCCAGAACCGGCCAGACCACCCCGTCGGTGCCTGAAGCGAGCGCGACGAGCCCTTGCTGAGCTCGAACCCGGTGGTGGCCAGCTTCGCGGTGCCTGCGTTCGATAAAATGCCCGGCCACACCGTGTAGTCGCACATGTTTACCAATGTAAACGTCGCGGCTAACACTCCTGTAAGCGTCAAGAAACAAAGTATATATTATACAGCCTTCAACACACACAAGGCAGAGATGCATCAATCTAAAAGAAGAAACCCATGATATATTTTCTTATTTTCTTCAAAAAATAAAATCTCTTTACCTCTAGAGATGAAGGCTTGTACGAGGAACATGGTTAGGGCAAAATGGGGAGCCATTTTTGGTGCTTCGAAAGAGATGGGTGATGATTTTATTCTGATCTTTTGGGATGAGAAGAAATGTGGTTTCTGGAGTCTGATCGTAAGGAGAGAAGACTCACATTGAGGTGTGCACTGTAGATAGAAAGATGAAATGAAGATTGAAGAAGGGGAGGGAGAGGGGAATATTGGGTTTATGAGTGGTCGTGGGAAAGGCTGTGGCAGATGATGAGGAATGAGTGTCAGGCTTGAGAGCCTTAGCACCCATAAATTATCATGTAAAGGGCCACACCAGTCTAGCACTACTCCATTTTATATAACTTTCATTTATTTTATCAACACTTAAGAATCGTGTTTGTGTGCGAGAGAGAGAGAGAGAGCCTTTTACTTCACTCGGGTAAATTAAAGAGGAACTTATTTATGGTATCGTGATATTTCATGGCTCTCAAAAGCAGCCAAGACTCTAATGGAAATCTCTGATTAATCTTTGGTTAACTTTTTTTTCTTACGCATTCTCTTGAGATTACAACTGAAGGCTGTATTGATCCAAGCCATTAACGACAGATTAGCAGCTTTTTTTATGCAAAATTTCCCGTGAAACCTTGTTAGTTGTGTGTGACAACCGGCACCATCATTGAATTGTGGGTCACGTTGCTTAAGTCACAAGAGTGTCTCACCAACTTAATTATATGTTAACATCGAACTCCTTCCCTGTGTTGTTATTCGTATAGTTAATCGTCTTAAGCAATATCATTTTACTGTTCTTAACTTTCTTGACGATCTTTCTTTTCCGGCCCTGAAATTGTGGGAACCATGCGGATGCTTTATGAAGCCAAACTGTCATGCTTTAGCGATGATAACAAGCCAAAAATCAACGGCTCGGAGAGAAGCTCTCATCCTAATTATTGTCCCATCCACAGGCTTTTAGTTGTTATTCTAGCCACCACTAATTTTAGAAAAGAAGTCGTCACTTACTGCACAAAATAGGCTGTCCCACGTGCCCAAGCCACCCTTAATAGTTAAAAGACATGCAAAGGAGAGACTCTAATATTTGGCCGCATTGTTTCTGTGGGCAAAGTGTCATCACTCTCCTTGCTAAGTTGGTAGTCACTGTTCGTCATGGTTTTACTTGAGCAAGTTCCAACAATAGGTCACCACAACGGCCATTGTGGGGGTGTTTCATTGCGAATTTGGGTGGGCTGCAGAACTAGAACTCCAGATCCAATTTGAGCCTTCCACTCTTAAGAGTGGGTCTTAATGAGCCTCATAATCAAGTACGTTTGGAGATGACAAGAACTGAAACTGTAGTTCCAGTTTTGCTTATGGCCCTAGTTCTCTAGTCTTAGGCCTCGTAATCAACACCCGGTCATAAGTGTGGGCTCGGGTTCTGTTGACAAAGTCTAAGATCGAACCCAACCTGCAATTTAGGTAGTCATTAGGTAGGGGGTTGGATCTCAAAATGTCAGGAGTTCGATACCCGAGTGAGCATCTGATAGGGACCTGACGAACCCTAATTTGCCTATCAAAAGGAGGTCATTTTTTCTATGCAAATCATCTGAATAATCTGTATGATGAGCACCATACCAGCACACAGTCATCTCGACAAATATTGAAATGAATGGCTATTATGTTGTGCTGATTATGTAATACTATCCCATACACATCACAGTTTCAGACACGACAAGAAAACCCAACACGAGCACAACCCAAAAGATTGATGTTGAATTTTACTGAAGGGAAAAATTGGAGTCGACCCGGTGTAACTTGACACAGAATGAGATGACATAACATGAAACACAAAGTCACTGACAGTAGAGAAGCGACATAGAGATCAGTCACGAACACAACACTAGCGGTCCACGTTTATGTCCACTTAAGGTGAGAAGAGAAAATTGACAGGACACAAATACGACCTGAAAGACAAAATGGCCACCTTACCATCGCATAGGAAGTGGGTCGTGGCTCTTTCAAATCATTCTAACGTCAACCCAAGTATGCAATCCATTGGGCAAACTACATTTCTTGTTCTCAAGCAAAACAAACAAATGGGGTTTGATTTCGGTATTGGATTTGGATTCGAATGTGAATATCCATTTACGAATCAAACTATCATCATTGTTAATTGGATTATTCTCTTGTTATCAAAAATATACTTTGGAACTTCAATAAAATAACTTATTTGATATGTTGACCTTGTAAAAAACTGCAAACATATTCTTCACCAATGAAAGTTTAATTAAAAAGGGCAGTTAGTTTGCAAACAAAATGATCATAATTTGGAATCCATTAATCTACAATTAGTTCATAAATAAAATGATCACAAACCGGAATGCAGGAATCTACATCATTTATTAATTCGACAAAGGGGAAGCAAGGGAATCTTGGTACAACTGCTCTATCAATAGAATCTGAAAAATAGCAAAAGGATGAAAACGGCTTGTGGCAAAAGTAATGCACATTCTTAAGATTAGTCAAAAGGAAATAACAATTTATAAAATGTCTTTGTTCATCATATGTGTTTGATCCATTGCTCGAACTCTTCTGGATCACTCTTATAGTTTTGATCCTCACAAGACAGGACATGGCAAGAGAATCCAACTGACCGGTGGCTTGAGCTAGAATCGGTAGAGTATTTATTTTGTGATATTTTGAAGTCTACTCATCAAAGTCTTACCTAACCCCAGTTTATCTATCAGGAAAAGCAAAAGGGAGCCAAGAACTCAAATCATATTTAGGGCAGGTTGATTCGTGGTGTTAGGCCCCAGGCCTAAACCTCGAAGGGTGCATAATAATGGAGAACCATGGTTCTGTATTTGAGTCACAAGTGGTACAAATGCTTGGGTTTTCGTATGAGAGAGAGAGAGAGAGAGAGAGAGAGAGAGAGAGAGAGAGAGAGAGAGAGAGAGAAAAGGAGGCACTTAGGTTGCTGTAAAACCCCTGGGTTTAATTCTTATGGCCTACCTCTGTGTTGGTGCCAACATTTTTTACTCAAATTGGATCCTTGGAATTACAGTTCTCTACAGGTTTCACATCTGATACGCAACGGTACTTAAAACTGCAAGCATTAAAAAGTTAAAGGTTCAGTTGGAGACCTTGTACCAAACACACCCTTATGAATCCCATAGTTGTAGAAACCTTTAACTGCAATTCCTATTCGGTCACAAGAGTTTGAAACCTGCTAGTGGATTTCTATCAGAACAATTCCAGTGCTTGCATGCACATGCACTTACACACACACACGAATCTTGGTTTATTCCTTTAAGTGTTGTATTATTTAATTCAATCAATGAAAAAGCACTATGACATTAGATTGGGTCGGCCTCATCTGAAACTTAAAAGTTTATGTGAGCTTGTGTTGTCATCTCAAGAAGCCAGGCTTTTTCATTGAGTCAAAAGCCTTTAGTCAAGCTTCAAATAGTTGATCTGGTAAGAATTCGATCACTGTATCATGGAGAAGAAGCTGGTGAAACCTTCTTCCCGTGCAAAATTTCAACGCAGTTGCGCAAGGTAGTAGGTTTCCCTCTGTTGTCGCCTAAACTGGCGTCAACACCTTCATACGCACCTTACTCAGAAAAGTGAGTATATATATATTGGGAAATAATATACATTATCTCAAGTCATCTCCTTTTAGGATAAGCCTCAGGACCATACCCAACTTGTCCCACCTTTTCTACTAGAGGAAGGTTCAGCCACAAGACATGCCTCAGAGGACCCCGGCCGGTTCCAGGTCCAGCTTCAAACTCTAAGCTTTTTGTAACCTAATCAAGACAAGCTTTATCCCCAGCTGAGGGGAACTGCTATATGGATTCTTCGATGTCATTGTAATATATTTTCTCCAATGTTAACTTATTTAAATCAAATCATGGTTTGTTCTCTCTCTCAACTTCACAAAGCTTTCGAATGGACTGTGTTTTGAGAAAATATGATTGAATTAAGTTCGTCACCGTGATCCGGCCGGACATGCTTATCGCTGCCTTTCATTAATGTGGTTATCAGATCCACCGAGGTCCAAGAAAGGAAAATAGAAGAGAATCCAATGCATGAGTAGGCAAAGTGCCTTTGTGCCAATCTCAAAGGGGAATCCTACGTAGCTTTCCACGTCATACCACTAGCACTTGAGGATGTTGCTGACTTGGATGAGTCATGTGACACGTAGGATGCTGGGCCCATGGAGCCCGGCCACCGAGTTGGCATGTGTAAAACACTAACAGAGTTTCTTGGTCTGCATTTTGCTTGGGTGTTCTTGGTCTGCATTGCTAAAATAATGTGATCACATGGAACCTCACCTATCTTAAGGCATCGGATTCCTTCCTATTGATGACATAAAAAGGAAGGTGCACATAAAAAGAGCAAGATGATAACGTTAGGGTAGGTTCATATAATTATACCCCACATAAGAATGGTCAATATTCTATTATTGAATTTTTTTCTAATCAAATAATTTTCTTTCTTTTTCTTTTCTGTCGTGATTAAGATGAGCATTTTATTCGATAAAATAACTTTACTTGGTTACACGCAGATCAATAGCTCACATGGCTAAGGGTCCACTCACAAGTTAAAGGTCATGAGTTAAATAAGGGAGAATCCATGTAGTTGACCCACCTAGTGTAACATTGTTGTGATCGCGACGACGTAAAAGTTGGATGGAGTTTGTTTTTCTATTCTTTTATTAGTGATAATGACCAAAGTGAAAATAAGTGTGACCAAATATTTGACTGACTCTGCATGTGGAGAAAGTTAGGTGTTTACAATGAAAAGGGGGAGATGTTAGTGCAACCACATCGTCATGTAAAGCAGATGGGAATGCATGTCATAAAACCTAAAAAATAAGATTGGACGATTAATGGAGAGTCCTGCATGGATCGCTTCCTAACAAAGAAAAGTTAGATACTTTTTCATCAAATACTTGCAAAGCTTTATATAAATGAGGTGCCTTTCTTTAAATAAGAATCCATGTACACATGCATATAATGTTTATATGCGTATGTTATTTGCATATGACATTGTGTTAGTGGAGGAGTTTAAGGAAAAAGTTAATAGAAAATTGTAATTATGGAGAGAAACATTATAAAGTAAAGGCTTCCGACTTAGTAGAACAAAGACATAATATATGGAATGTAAGTTTGATCATTTGGTTACTTCAGAGGATATAGAAATTAAAATTGGCACACATTGCATCCCCAAAAGGAAAGTTTTAAATACCTAGGGTCAATTTTTTAGAGTAATGGAAGAATTGATGGAGATGTTACGCATAAATTAATACTAGTTGGTTAAAATGGAGAGGAGCATCAAGTATTCTTTGTGATAAGAAGATACCATTAAAGTTAAAAAGTAAATATTATAGAGTAGCAATTAGGCCTGCCATGTTTTATGGTTCTGAGTATTGGACAGTTAATCATCAACATGTAGAAAAGATGTCTATGACAGAAATGAAGATGTTGAGATGGATGAGTGGTCATACAAGAAAAAACTGTATACATAATGAGGTTATTAGAAACAAATTACGAGTGACACCAATAGAGGATAAAATGAGAGAATATCGTTTAAGATGGTTTGGACATATAGAAAGAATATAAGATGAAGAACCTCTAAGAAGGTATGAAAAACTAGATTTTTAAAGTATTAAAAGAGGTAGAGGATGACCACAAAAGTGTTGGAAAGAAACAATAAAGAATGATCTAGCTTATTGTGAGTTAACTGCTAACATGGTACATGATAGGGCTCTCTCGAAACAAAAAATCCATGTAGCCAACCCCATCTAGTATGTGAAAAGGCTTAGTTGTTGTTGTTGTTGTTTGTGTGCATCCATGCAAGTGTGTGTACTACTTAGTTGAATTTGAAAAATCATGGTTTTATATTTGATCACCAATTTAAACTAAAACATTATAATAATATTTTATATATTTTAGAGGTTCTCGTATTACCTAGTTTATGGAGAATCCAAATCAAATGAAGTAAAGTGGTGCCTGCAAGAAAAAGCTATGATAATCCACAGGGAAAAGAGTTGCAGCTTTATTTGTTTCTTATCCTCTTCTCCAACCTTTCCCTGAAGATAATGCCATGACTAGCTCAAAAGTTCATAAAAGCCGGTGGGTCGTCTTCATTTCCGGTTTATTCGATGTGGAAAAGTGCAGGCTTTTAAGAAGATATCTTTCAGACTCCGGCCAACAAAAACCAAACCAAGCCTTATGCCGCACTAAGTGGGCTCGGGCTGGGCTAGTTAAATTCTTAGTCACCATTGTGCTCTATCTTGTATTATGTTAATTAAGAGTGAGAAGAGGCAGGGCTCCACTAGATAAGGATAATGCTATTCCTTTACTTTACTGAACTGCTCATTGCATGGTAAGAAGCCTTTTCCATATTTGTTATGTATATAACAAAGGTATGGTAGAGTTTGGTGGTGATCTAGAAAATCTTTTATGGTAGGGCAACTGGTTCAGCCGAAGGCTCGAAAATCTTTTAGGGTGGTTGATGGTATCGAGTCGGACCTGCCGGTGAGCCGCCTAACCCATTGCTCAGCCATGTAGAAACCACCAACTTAAATTGTTTTGCTCACTTCTGGAGCACCAATCCCCCATATTCAATTGGATTGAACTTAGATGAGAAAAGTCGATACTGAATAGGATCCATTTTGTTTGGATTAGGTTTGATTCTTCCGATGGAATTAAACCCATTTGAATTTCATAATTTAAAGTGAAGATTATATGTAAAAATTGATTTAACTTTAAGAAGAACTTCTTGAATTCGTATTCACTTTGTTTCAGTTTGAGCCCAAAGGAGCTAACAACAAAGAACTTGAACAACACCATCAGCTTATCAGCTCCCCTCTGAATCACTGTGTGTCAAAATAGAATGGCACTTGTTAAAACAAGAAGAAGAAGAAAAGAGTGATTAAATCACGTAACTACTAGAATCAATTTGTTAGTCAAGAAGAATACTATTTCATTGTTAGCGACCGATGCCTACATATCTACCAGTTTGCTGGAATTTCATGGTACTCACAAGTGTTTGATTAGTCGTTAATTGACTTAATTGGCAGTCCAAGAAAGAGACATGCTTGATCTGGTTTGGATATTTGAAGTGGAAACCACAAAACTCCGACGAAAAGAGGCATGATAAATTAGATAGTGAACACTTTTCAAGACTTTAGGGACGTAAATCATCTGGAGGAAGATGAAAAACATCACCTTGATTTTTTTTTAATATGTTAAATCCAAACTCTCTTGCAAATCACGTCTTAGTTTAATCCAACCTTTAAATAAGAGAGGGGAAACCAAAACAAAACTTGGTCCAGGATCAGACTTTCAATGAGCCGGTGCAGTGAATGAATTGAACCTGGTTGAGTTCATAGCATTGACGTCCTTGTCGATGAATGACATCTCATTAAATCGATCCCCTAAACGAACACGATTCCCACAACTTTCAACAAGTTGACAATGATGGCCTGATTCTTTGTGATCCCTCTCTCCATATATATATATATATATATATATATATATATATATATATATATATATATATATATATATATATATATATATATATATATATATATATATATATATATCCCGCCTACTACTAATTGCTTTTGAGTGGTATAACAAAAACAACAACTAAGCCTTTTTCCATACTAGACGGGATCGGCTAGATGAATTCTTTGTTTTCACTCTTTGCTTTTGAGTAATATAAGTATAGTAAAAATATTTGTTGTACTTTTAAAAAACTTCATCCAAATTTGAAATTTTACTTATGTCTAACGAGTGGGTAGATAGTAGTGTAGGCAGATACAATTCTCTCTCAAACACACACATATATGTAAATATTGGTAAATGCACAAACCCTATCCGTACTCAAAACTACTCAAACTTTTTCACCTTTTGAATAATGATTTAACAATATATATTTAAATTAAAAGTATCATTCTATTTTTGTAATTTACATTTAATGCACTATATAAATTAAATATTTTTTGGCTTTATCATCTCAACCATTGAATGATTGATATAATAAAATAGATTTGAGCATTTACTACATCCTCATACATATATACATATACATACACACACACACACACATATATATATATATATATATATATATATATATATATATATATATATATATATATATATATACCTTCTCTTTCTCTCCATAAAAGAAAAGGGTCAGGTTTGGTGCACAGACATGTGTTGCACATGAGATGAACCAGCTTTTAGTCTACACAACACGTTCGGAACAAATGCACATGCTATAAATGCCAAATCAAATTCCTGATGATTCGGTCCCTCGCGTCGGCTAAAATGGTGATGAAGAATCAAGACTTATCCCATGGGCTAAGTTCAGCCGCATGAAATTTTAGCTGTCACTTTTATATCATATCAGTAGACATGTCACAGTTCTTCTGGGTTACCTGAAACTCAGAATCAGAATCGAATTTTGGAATCGGAACCGTTCTGAAATCATTATTCTTTTAAGTAAAAAGGGGGACTGTCCCGTAAAAGTCGAACTCCCATCTAACTCAACTGTAGAAAGTGTACTACCATTGAGTTAGGCCTAATTGTGTGTTAAAATGTATGTAATATATATATATATATATAATAATTATTAATGAGAAGTTTAAATCCACCGGTTCCAGTTCTGGGTCGTCTCCTAAAAAGAATGAACCGTAACCAAACTGGGATACCCAATTACGGTTTCAGGCTGATTCGGCCGGTTCCGGTTACCAATGGTTTTAAAGTCGGTTTGGTTACGATTGAAACCGTCGGTCTGGTTTCGAACCGTCCATATCTATATACCAGTATTTGAAAAAGATGATCTTGTCAACCAATTGACGAAAGAAAAGATGAGCAGGAGTTTAATATTTGATGCAATAAAAGATTATAGTGCCAGTGTTACTATGACGCCATATTTGTAATTAGACATGACCCGTCTGGAACCAGCTCAACAGTTCCAATTAGAAATCAATCGAGTCATGAACTGGATGAACGGAACCATCCAGATCCACCTTCCATAAAACTGGAACCTATGTTATTTTTTTATTTCTGATTTCTTTTGATGGAGGATAGTTTAGGACTCAAACTGAAAAAAAAAATTTACCCTGTCTCGATTCGGTTTCCGTTTTCCTTTCCAAGAAAATCAGAACTCGTCATGTTTAAGCCTACTTTGTGTATAGACATGATCCATTCTCAATCAACAGTTCAAATCGAAACCAAACCAAACCAAGAGATGAAATCAGAATCAGGTTTGAAACCGGGAATCACTCAATTTGGTTATGATTTAACTTTTTATAAAATTGAAACAGATAATTTTAAACCATCGCTTGATATTTTTGAAAATTTTCTTATATTTTTAAATGTTTGAAATAAAAATACCGGTTTTGATAGTTCCGAGCTCAAACCGGTCTAACTTCACACTTTACCGGTAGGGGCTTTTCCTTTTATTTTTAAATGTGCAATGTTAGGAATGACATACTTCTTTGAAGTTAATATTGGGTTACATCAAGGATCAACTTTAAGCACATACTTATTTATAATGGTGATTGATGAGTTAACAAAACATATTAGTACTACGGAGGGAAACATTAGAAAGTAAAGGCTTTCGACTTAGTAGAACAAAGACAGAATATATGAAATATAAGTTCGATCATTTCATTACTTCAGAGGACAGAAATTAAAATTGGTACGCATTGCATCCCTCAAAAGGAAAGTTTTAAATACTTAGGGTCATTTTTTTAAAGTGATAGAAGAATTGATGAGATGTTATGCATATAATTAATGCTGGTTGGTTAAAATGAAGAGGAGCATTAAGTATTCTTTGTGATAAGAAGATACCATTAAAGTTAAAAGGTAAATATTATAGAGCAACAATTAGACCTGTCATGTTTTATGGTTCTTAGTATTGGACAGTTGTGTCATAAATGAAGAAGTTGAGATGGATGAGTGGTCATAAAAGAAAAGATTGTATACATAATGAGGTTATTAGAAACAAATTAGGAGTGACACCAATAGAGGATAAAATGAGAGAATATCATTTAAGATGGTTTGAACATATAGAAAGAAGATCCAAAAGAAGAATGTGTAAAAAGGTATGAAAAACTAGATTTTTAAAGTATTAAAAGAGGTAGAAGATGACAACAAAAGTGTTGGAAAGAAATAATAAAGAATGATCTAGCTTATTGTGAGTTAACTGCTAACATATCATATGATAGGGATGTAGTTGACCCCGTCTAATATGTAAAAAGGCTTAGTTGTTGTTGTAACATTGGGAAGGGTTTGACTTTTTCATGAAGAAATAAACCCACATTGTCTAGAAAAGTGTCTCTTGCACACGCTTAGTTTCTTTAACAATTTATTTTAGTTTTTTTTTCATTATCGGCTAAATTGTCAACTTAGTTGCCTTTTTCTGTATAGAAAAACCACATGTAGGTAATATGGAGAATATATAATTCAACCAACGTCTTCTTATAGAATAATTAAGTGAGACTCATAGTTTTTCGTTTAAAAATACAAGTGTTTTGTAGATTGGAAGTGTTTTGTAGATTGGAAATAGAAATGAGTCTCATCTTAAATACAAGTACACTTCACTTCAAAAAAATTCTTGAGTCTGCCATTGCTTATGCCTGGTAAACTCCTCAACCAAGTCGAGTTAGATGAGCTGAACATGAGTATCTTTTCTAAGTTAAAATCATATCTTTTACGATCTTAGTTACAGTATCCAATCAGCCGATTGATAATTTCAACCTGGTCGGCCGATTCGTCTCAAGTAGAAAACAAGTAAAAGTTTTATCCCCACGTAATTTTCTTCTAAAATCGAAAAATTTGATGATTTAATTACATTTTACCCTCGCAATTACGTTTTTATTACGATGCCGTTTCTAGCATGCTGCCCGTCCTCCCGAACACGTGCACGCACACACACACACACATGAGACAACTGCCCTCACTCTCAATTTGTCATGGAAGATACAATTATGTGACCATATAGACATAAAAACAAAGCAGAAACACTACTTGGATCTAATAACTAGACATGCACGACAAGATGAAAATGGTACGTCTACATCAAAACGACGTTGGTTCACTATTAAATAAGAATCAGGCTTCAATTTTAAGTATTTAATTACCAACTTCTGGTTGAATACCCAGCGCCGTTTCTATCACACTGGTCCTTTGAAGAAGCCTCCGCCATTGTCAATTGAACGAGTTTGAAATAATCATACAACACTGTTGTCATCTCTTGCCATTAATTAATGGACTTCCGGTGCAGTTGATTTTGTAAATACAAGTGGTAGATCAACAAATATGACTTATTGAACAACACGCTTCCGTGACGACATTAGCGGCTGTACAATGGCCACAAGGGTCGACTTCATACAGCAAAATTTTGTTGGCGGTAAAGATCAGCAACTTTTTCTATTGGCAAGCTGCGATTGTGCAGAACAAGCAAGAGGAGAGGCTGGTGAGCAGTGACGAGGTGTAGGCACGCGTCTCACTCAAAATATGAAAAATTCTTGAATATACCATTTTATATATAAGAAAATAGAGGTAATTTGTGGACGTGAAATTAAAGTCTAATCCCCAAGACAATTGCATTAGGACTTTTAAGAAAAATGCACTGTGACATCCACAAAGAAAAGCTTTTGAGCAGATGAATGACCATCTTATTTAGAATATACATAAAAACCAGTAGAATCTGTAACGGAAAATGACCATTCTCTGGCTATAAAACGTTATATGAAAGAGAAATATTAATGCTACAGAAATTAAACCAGAAACGGTAACGTTATAGATATTAAAAAATATAATGGTTTGTAACGGAAAGCCCGGACATAAAAACAAGGAAGATGAAGCCGTTTATAAATACCGTACAAAGAATACTCAATATGAAATTGAAACTTCTCCTCCAAGCCAGATCCATGTTCCGCTATGACTCATACAACCTCCCATGACCAACCGGATCATGTACCACTGCAGACAACGGAACCGGATCCGAAACCGATTGAACCAGAACGAGGCAGGTCGTGTGTGATTGTATTTCACAGAAATCATACAGAGCACTGGCTGCAAATTAATCCACACTCATACTGATCTTTTTGAGTCATGAGATGGATATATCTACAGGAAAAAGAGCAAGCAGCCACAGATATTGTTGGTTAAAGAGAAGAACCTGATGTCATCGTGGAAGCTGAAAAGGATAAAAAGAAAAGGGGAAAAGGATTATCTCCTTCCTCCCCTTTCCTACCAGTGCTCATCTATTACTTTACACAAACCAAACAAATTTAACCTTCACTTTATTGTCTTCTGCAGATTAATTCGAGTCAGCCTTTCTTTTAAAGGTGCCTCCTTTGTCGCCTCATCCGAATCCTTGATTTCCTGAAGCGATCTTCTGAATTGATTTTTAAATCAAATGGGTTCTTCAAAACTAGAAGAGTTTCTCAGCAAAGTTCCTCGAGAATTAGAAGAGTTTCTCGTGAACGTGAACGGTAAAAATTATCTGGAGAACTATTTTTTTTATTAAACTAATTAAATTATCTTAAGTTAAAAATTAAGACTTTGGATCCAAGGAAAATGATTCAAACACAACATCAAATTGTCGCGCAGAGAAACTTCACTTTCTCTCAATTAAAGACGACAGAAAGAACAAGGGGAAACAATGCTTACGACGGCTTCTCTCCTTTCGTAGTTGGGGGACCCAGCATGACACATAAAAATCCATTTAGGTAAAAAGTAAACATGCATTCAATGATCGATGACGTATCACGCAAAGCTAAGCTCTCTATTGCTATATCATCAATATTAGCTATGTTCTTGAAGTATCTTTTAAGCATTAATCCAAGAAATATCAATAATTACTAATCAATACAATCTTGCTTAATAGAGAACTGAGTTTGGTCGACGGTCACAACCATCGATCTTCTACTGTTCATATACAATACAAATGATCCATTTGTGCATCTACCATTGCACTCTTCTCTTTTCAATACAAAAGGACCACTACAAAACTATATATCTTACATAAATATATGAATAAAAGAACCCTATTATAATCAATAATCAACTCGATCTCGTGCACATGACTCAGCTCGAAAGGAATCCCACTAGGGCTGGGCACGTTCATGAAGATGGCGACTGTGTGATAGAATCAATATGAGTCGAACCGAGCTATCAATATCAGAGGGCGATCGAGCATCTGGCCCCATTTGTGCCACCGCCCAGCATCCGGATCACTTCAGCAGATTCAGCTCAATTGATTCAAGATTATGACGGAAGCAGCGGCCACCAGCCAAACGAGACCATGCCCAAGCCTTCTTCTGCAACCGAGTTCTGCGCAGCTTGTCGAGTCCGGCATGCCGGTGGATATCATCGTGCTGTTGATCAACGGCAATCCGGCAGCATCTGGGTATTGACCACTTGAAGATTTCTGGCTGCATGAGAAGAAAACGAAAGCGCGTTTAAACAACCAGAACTAAATTTCTGTATTGAACAAAAAAGACTTAATTTAATAAAAAAACATGAAAAAGTGGCAACATTTCATCACACGGTAACGTAGCAATCACGCAATATATATTTAGAACATTAACCACTGGGCTTAGGTCAAGTCGGCGAAATTTAACAGGCAATTAAGGCGAGTTGAAACATTATATATATATACTCAATTCTATTTACGCTTTAATTTAATCATCGATTGATATGATCAACAGTAAAAATTTAAATTTAAAAACAATTTGTACTATTATACTTGCCTCGGACATGATGGTGTTTTATCGTAACATGAGACGGCACGTTTAATATAAAATGATACAATTCACTTTTTTATTTTAAATCTCTACTGTTTATTGTATCAAATAAAAAAGAAAAAATATTCAAACATGGATTGATATATTTATTTTTATGCATAGTTATGCAGACATCATGGTTAAACATATTCAACCATCTCAGTGAAATTGATAGATAAATTTAACTCTAAAAAACAAAAAAATACTTTAATACTTCTAGTAAGTGAAATAAATATATTGGTACAAATTATTTTTTGACCTAAAGATCTAAACGGTAGATGTTATCTTATATTTATTTCTCTCTGTTTTGTATGTGTTTTAATCCTGCTCCCGCCCAAAAAAAACAGAAGTCGGCAACTTTGTCGACTCCTTTAAAAATACGTAAAGGACGAAAACACCCTCCATTATGATACACGCCCTACCACAAGCAACGGCTACTTAAAAAAAATACGCTTTTCCATAACATAGGCTTAGGGAAATGATTGAAACATTTAGTAGTCAAAAAGTGACAACAGCCATACCCAACCGGACCTCTAAGCACGAGCTCACACGTGACCTCATCGGTCATTACCCTTCTCACGATTCGTCAATCTTTTGGAAGAAAAATCCAAGTCATGTTCGAAACCTCCAGCGTCCGTTTCGCTCATGGTAAACAGATTTCGATTGCTTGTGGGCCGACTCCATGAAAGATTTTGCGTATAACTATGAATCTTCAAACCTTCTCTACCGTCGATTTGGTTGAAAAAGCAAGCAATAGTTGGAAAATCGAGGGCGATATCATGTGAATTGCTTGAAATATGTGTGTGAGGCATATGATCAACTCATAACCAAAGTTCTAAAAGAATTGATACATGCTATCGTAACGCCAAAAGAATTTCGTTCTGAAGTAATTCGTAACTATCGAGAGAGAGAGAGAGAGAGAGAGCAAACCTGGGGATGGAGGGGCAGAAGGTGATGGCATAGTCGGCGGATGCGCAGGTGAACGTACTGGTAGAGTCGTCGTAAGCATAGCTATAGGCGCGCGGACACGCGTTCTTAAAGACCTGAGAATAAGCAGTGGGTTTGCAGGTATTGGGATTGCCGTAGCTCCCGCTGCAGCAATACTGCGGATCACCGAACGCGTCGCACGCGCTCTTGCAAGCGACACTGCCTCCGCCGGACGACGACGATGACGCAACACGCAGTAGGGTCGGGCAGAGCCCGTTGAGGTCCACCAGGCACCCGGTGGCCGTGCAGTTTCCGGACCCACCCTGAGGCGACACCAACATGGGCACGTTGAAACCATCCACCAAGCTTACATCATAAAAGTCCAGGGCTCCGTTACCCAAGGTGAACTCCGCCAGCGTTGCCGGTGGCGCTGCCCCTCTTCCCGAGCACTCCACCTGACCCGACCCGCAATCGGCAGTTGCGCAAGAAAACTTTCCACTCGCGTCCGTCGAACACACACTCCGGCCCCAGAACCGCCCCGACCACGTGCTCGGCGCTGTCAGGCTGGCGGATGAACCCGGTTTGAGTTCAAACCCAGTCGTTGATAGCGGTGCCGTGCCAGCATTCGCTAGAATTCCAGGCCATACTGTGTACGCGCAGTTGTTGGTGATGGTGAACGTCGCGGAATGGGCTCCTAAAGATAACGAATATCACACATAAGTAAAGTCAGGAAATACGATTTCACATGTCTGAGAAAGCAAGAACACTTGCATAGTGAATTCGTTTCTCTCTCTTTATGACATTAATGGGATCGAACAGGGGAATTTCTACCTTTTCTTCATGCTTAACTCACCTGAAATGAGGAGACACACCAAGATGAATATAAAGAATATGGAAGTCATCGGTAGACCGTGGATAGTATCACAAAGAGAGAGAGAGAGAGAGAGGCGCTTAATTTGAATCTTCACTCCTGCTTGAAAAAGAAACGGGAGAAAACAGAAGATGGTGGCGTGAACGAGGAGAGCTATTTATAGACGAAAGACGATACTGCGGGCCGGAGACAAGACCTTCCACGAGCGCTATTTGAAGGGAGCGTCCGTACGAATAACGGTGGCATTTTTGCTTTTAGCTAAAACACTATATAAGGAAAGTGTTCCTAATAAACCCATGTAAACACTCCGGGGCGTGCACTAAAGCTAAGTAAGGTGAGTTGAACGGGTGCTTTTGCATGGATTGACTTAAACATTTTCAAAGATTTTTAAACATATTCCCTCTTTGTCTTTACCGTTTTGAGTGAGTGAGTCTCCAAGTGCCAAGGAGTCGGCACACTTGTCACGCGCCATTTTGGAAGACGGTGACCAAACTCCAACACTAAAGTGAAATCCGCTAAAGCTTGCTTAGCTCCGAGGCCAAGCGCCGGTCATGGAGAGCCCGTCAGCACGCCCCGACGCACTTGGCGACGGTTAACCCGTGACAAAAAGAGTCATTAAAGATCCTGTACCTCAACGTCATTCAAGCTTAACTGCGATGGAGCTGAAGTGTGCTAGTGTCCCGCCTCATCTCTGGAACGTTACTCACTTAGAAGAAAAGTTGAAAATTGGGTGAAGAGGAATGAAGTAAGGGGGAATGCTGCCAGACCGTTGCTCATGGCTAACATCTTTGTCACTTAGAGAAATCAAGGGTGTTGCCATTTTCGTGTTAGCTAGAGGGAACACTACGGTCCAGAGGAAGCCGGAAGCCCCGAGGCGCACGGGACGACCCCCTTGGTGGGCTATCGGTATGAGATGCATCACCCTGCCAAGTGGATAGTATCCTATAGTCTAGTGTCAATCCTTAACGGGTGCACTATGACAAAGGAGATTAGAAAGGAGGATTGGAGGATCGGCGAGGTAACGCCATTCTTCCGGGTAACCCCCATTTTGGCCGTCTTTTGCTCATGCAAGAAGGTGCCCTTATGGTTCAACTCGTGCGAAGGGGATGCACATGGACTTGAACGACCCATTTTGACTCAGTGGCTACTTCGGTGATGCGGAGTGCTACCATGAAGCACTCAACTTGAAGGCAGGATCTCCAAGTCAGGTGGAGAACCCTCATGCGGTGCCAAGTTAAAGGAGATGCCGGCTGGATACGTCATGCCCGACCAAGAATGACGAAGGTTTGCCAGTCGCCACAAGAACTGCGCTTTGCACGAGCCCAACTTGAAGGCAGGATCTTCAAGACAAGTGGAGACCCCTCATGCGGCGCCAAGTTGAAGTCCATACCGGCCAATACGTTGCGTTCGGCTAAATTCAGATGGTGTCCGACGAGGCAAGGCTCTCGGCACCGCGCCCCAATTCATGCCAGCCGATACGTCGCACGGCCTCAGTTCATACCAGCGCCATACAACGCGCCTGGTTTTCAGTTGCCCGTGGTGTACAGGGACAGAACTCTTGCACGCGCCAGGGTCCAGTTAATGTTGGCCGATAAGTCGCGCCCGACCTCAGTTCATACCGGCGCCATACAACGCGCCAGGGTCCAGTTCATGCCGGCACTCAATTGCAGATGGTGTCCGACGAGGCAGGGCTCTCGGCACCATGTTCTAGTCCAACGGCGTTAGTTCGAGGCGGGTCTCCAGCGCCGCAAGGACCCATTTCAGATCGGCGCGACACACTGCGTTCGGTTCAAAAGGTAAGTAGGTGGCCGATGGGGCGGGACTCATGCGGCTCACCAAGTCGAAGGTTCGTTGGTTGCCACAAATACCGTGCACTTTTGTGCCAAACAAACAAATCAAGTTGCTCTTGACCCTAAGACTTTGATGGGCAGTGCCAAAGAAAAGCTTCCTCATGACAGGCGAGGAGTACTAAGGCCGCCGTTAGTGTCTCAGTTGCCTCAATGCAGATTCTGAACGTGTCAGGCATGATTTAGTAGCGAAAGAAGGGAGACGTTGCGGTTTCATGTAAGGCGTCATCACGCAATGGCCGACGTTGTCGCAAACGTGAATTTTAGTGTCCCACGGGTTGGAAGGACCGTCCTCAAGCCCAGACAGATGGGGTGCGACAACGGGGATGAAGGATGCTTCGGTGAGCTGAAGCAAATCAAAGGGTTGTGCCATGAGAAGTCAAGACGTTGCTGAGGGCAGCAACGGATTTGGGTGGGGGAGAATGTAACGATGAATTGTTTGTTGGCATTTTTTCTTTTAGTTAAAACCCTCTATGAGAGAAGTGCCCTGAATAAACCCATGTAAGCACGCTGGGGCCATGCACTCCTTTTCCGCTATCAATAGACGTTACGTTTTCAAGATGGTTTTCTTGCGTTAAGTGCCTATCTCTTAAGTGATTTTCAAGCTAAGTGGGTGAGTTAAACGGGTGTCTTTGCATGCATTGCCTTAAACGTTTCCAAGGATTTTCAAACATATTGCCTCTTTGCCTTTGCCGTTTTGAATGAGTGAGTCTCTGAGTGCCAAGGAGTCGGCACACTTGACACTTGGGGGAGGGACTCTCACGTGCCATTTTGGGAGATGGTGGCCAAACTCCAACACCAAAGTGAAATCCGCTAAGGCTTGCTTGACCCTGAGGCCAAGCGCTGGTCATGGAGAGCCCGTCAGCACGCCCCGGCGCGCTTGGGGACGGTTAACCCGTGACAACTTTCGTAGACGGCGTTTCGGAGTCGGTCCCTTTCACTTATGCGTTTGTGCTCTGCACCCCTAATTAATTTGACCGCCTCTCAATCGCTTCACCAGTTAGTAGTAACTCAACCCGTTGCAGTCATTTTGACTTAACCCGGCGAGGTTTCTCGAGTCAGGTCGGTTCCTAGGAGGGAATAAGAACTTTTATTTTATTCTGACTGATTTTTACTAGGCTTCTTGACCCAAATCCTCATTCCAAAACTTGCTTAATTAAATAATTTACTACATTTTTTTCCATAGTCGTTTTCTTCACACTTGGCCGTCACCCACTTATTTATTAGGGAGCCCCACTTTATACTTGGCCGTCTCACACTTATTTATTTTTGTCTAAAGCATGTTCGGCCCAGTCTCAGGTGGCCATGTGTGCGGACCAGTTTGGTTCCGGCATAAGCTCGAACCGACCTCAGAGGCACAAAGCGGAGGCAAAACGTTTCTTCCGGCGGTTTAGACACCGGGTCCGGAATCAGTTGCTCCGATCCATTTTCCTTGTTTTTTTTATTGGCTAGAATGGGAGAATGAAGACTAACACACGCACAGACACATTGCACCCCTCAGGAATTGAACTCTTTACCTGTAAGTGGGCATCAGAGAACCCTAGGTGAGCTAATATTCCGGATGCAGTCTGTAATAAATTTTAACATATTTACTAAAACACATATCCCAAATTACTAAACGCCGATTCCCTTAATTAAAAAAAGAATTAGTCCCATGCAAGTAAATAATAAGATGAGAAAGAAAAGAAGCAAAAGAAAGCTTCAAGAGTTAAAAACACTTTTAAAATCATGGTAACATAGGACACTCGGGGCGATAGCGAATCCGACTTGGAGAGTCACACTTTGTCTATGTGCTTTTTTTTTTTATAAGAGGAGGCCGAAGCTTAATACACACCCACACATGCACCCTATGAGAGTCAAACTCCCCACCAGCAATAACGGTGCTAGAACATCCTGGGTTGAGCTAAATCTCTTGGTGCGGTTTTATGTGCATTATTGAGATATAATCCATCCCAATAACATACAAAAGTATATCCAATTAGCTTGTTGAATTATCCATACTGAATCTATATCACATTGTGCAAGTCTGATTAAATTGGGTCCGGGTAAACCTTGACCAGGCTGATTGCCACTCTCAAGAACAAACGGGTCGGAATTGAACCGGCGATCCGGTTGACATGAATTGAGTATAAGAAGGATTGCTTGGTGCAACCAACGTCGGGCAGTTGAGTGTGGTTGTCCAAAACCCAAACGATAGGGTTTCCCAAGTTCGTCATGCAAACATAGGGTTCATGAAGAGTTTTATTTTATAAATACATGTTTTTTCCTCTTAAGGGAGCAATAATATATTTCGTTCTTCTCTTTTTGTTTTGTTACAATAGGTTCCTTGTGTGGATTCTTAAGCAAAAATGAGTCTGCATTAATGTTATATAACCATTTTACTTAAAAAATCGTGTTTTAATATTTCCCTCCAAACACTAACAAAGCCTTCAATATTAAAAATAGAATCAAAGTCACCTTGAACATCATTCATTGGCATGCTACACAATCACAATCCTTATATATGAGAATTTGTTAAAAATTTAATCTTATTTTAGAATGAACATGTAGACCGAGATAATGGTTTGTACCCAATCCTCATCTGTGCTTAAATCTCCTCAAATATTTCTACTATTTGTTCATCGCAATGAACAGTGGAGATTTGAATATTAAGAAGCAATATGTATCGTCGTACTTTCCATGCTCACATTTATTGCACAACGGTGTAATCTAATTTTTCATTTCATATCTCCACCGTTGATCAGTGATCAAATGGTGAAGATATATGAGGAGATTTAAGCATGTACTATCATTATCTCTTTTATATATATATATATATGTGTGTGTGTGTGTGTGTGTGTTTGAATATATGTATGCTTATATATGGTGTATGGCATTTGCGAATCTCAAGATAAAACAAAACAATGTCAATTTAGTGAGCATCATGCCCAAAAAGTCATACTACTGCTTTCGGGCAACGAAGGGGATGCATGATCAAAGCTTTGCCAAGAGATGATGGTCCCTAATGAAAAAGAGATTCTAATTTTTTGTGTATTCCTCAAGAATGATAAATGGCAATCATGCAAAATTGAAAAGATAATCTCATAATACCTTGAAAACTCCTTTATAAGAGACAAATTTCTACGCAAATGAAGAATCATTGATCTATTAAAATAAGTGTACTTGGGCCTACATCGTGACACCAGCCACAAATTTTTTTCTTTATTTCCTACAGAGATTCCTCCATATCCTTTGCATGTTTCTAATAAGTTTGGGATGATGGTGATGTTGCAAGCTTCACTACCAAATGTGACAAGCTGTGGTAGACATGGCCGGTTTTAACTGGAACCGAACAGTGTCAAGAACCGGTTGAACTCGAAACCGGAACCAAGGGCCACCCAGTTTGGTTTTGGTTTTACCTTTTATAAAACGGGAACTGAAACCAAACCGGGCCACAACACCAATTCTATTTTTTATTGGCCCGCCCCATTGCCATCACTATGCTTGTGATAGATGGCTTGTGTTACTTGCTTCGCTATCTCTTGCTCTGCTTTGAGAACCGTGTGACAGGAGAATGAGCAGAACGGTACGCATAGGAGTCGCACAATAACCATGTATCACACATTAAACTGATAAGAAACAACACATACCACGCTCGATCCTATAGCCAAAAGGCATAACGCTGGATCTTGTTTATGTTAACTGAATTAGTTCATCCAATTTGGATATGGATGCTATATATGGGCCTTGTGCCACCAAGACCCAAAACTCCGCTGCGAACGATGAATCGAAGCATTTGAATGTAGTGCACTGTAATTAAACGACTAAACCACAAATTTGATTTTTTTTCTCAGTTTTAGTGATCTTGTGTAGCTCTTAAGATGGATTCCCACTCATTTTGAGTAAAGCCATGATTAATGGTAGTTATGTTACGAAAGCTTCTCGCTGCATCAATGGAAGACATAAATTTTCCGGTGACGAATTGAAGTTCAGTTGGGTGAAATTCAGGAGACACGATACATATAAATTTTCAAAAGATTGAGACCGGGCATCCGTATAAATTTTTTCGTATTTCGCTGGATTATGGGTGGGACGGCCGCTTAACCTCACCCATGAGTAGCTATTCAACAGTATTATTATGATGGAAGAATCATATTAGATGAGCCCATCTTGTGCAAATAAAAATTGATCTTGGGGAGAACACTCTATACCATTGACTTTGAATATATAATATTGATGTGGCTGTACATGACAAAACTAGATCGAAAAGAAGATGGGAAGTTGAGCGATCGTGCAAACTCTTGGTTGAAGAATACAATTCAATCACATAAAGAAATGTGAATGCCAGCTTCGCAGGAATTCGAAGCCTTCGGTGTACCCAGTATTTTGTTTCCATCGAATTTCTTCAACTGTTCCGTGCACGGTTTGTTGTTTAATCATTGGGTTCAATATCAGGATTTTCAAATCCAGATTTCAGTTTAGATCCTAACTCTGCTTCCCCATCAAACCGAACTGATCCAAATTCTCGGCACGCCGCACCATATCAAATATTAAGGCTTCTATCATCACAAAGATGATAACATACATCCTCTTCACAACCCAACTTTGTTAATTGCTTCTTTCTGTTTGCATTGACTTGTGTGTTTATTGGAACCGGAAGCGACACGAACCCCAACTCAACTCGCCTGCCACCCACAGTCAATATGATTGCTCTTCATTCTGTCATGAGGATGAGTGACCGGCAGCCCATACAAGTGTTTAAGACCGGGAGGAGTGTACAGAATAGCTTATGATGGACTATGAATAAACTCCGTTCATTTAAGAAATCACTCCGGTTTCAAGTTCGAATAAAAAAGTAGGATTATAATAAGCTTTCACTGCAAAAACCTGGTCGGATTTATTTAATATGGATTCTAGACATTGTTGTTGTTTTAAATTCTACCGTACCTGGGATCGATGGTGCAGTGCAGAGAAAACATGCATGAATGACGTGCTTTGATGATAGGTCATGATTTTCTCAGATCAACCATATCCGTCGAAGATAGAAATTAAAGGAATGTTTACTTGTTCTTCCCACGAAGGAGATTCAAAGAGAGTTGCGGAAAGTATAGCTTTATTACTTGATTCTTGTGCCGAGCTTCTCTGTGAAGTAGTTTTCACAAAAGAAGATGCACATTTTCATTTTCATTGGGATTCACTTTGGACAGATTCCTAGTTTTAGTGGCCAACAATAACAACAACTAAGCCTTTTCTCATATTATACATGTCGACTACATGGATTCTTTATTTTCAGAGATTTCTATCATGTGTCATGCTAGCTGTTAACTCAATATAAATTAGATCATTCTTTATGGTTTCTTTGCAACACTTTTGTTTTCTTAACTCATGCTAGCTGTTTTGTGCTCTTTTAACATTTTTACAATCTAATTTTTCATATCTTCTTATAAGAATGTCTTTTGGTTGTCTTTCTACATGTGCAAACAATCTTAAACAATTTTCTCTCATTTTATCATCTATTAATACTACTTTCAATTTATTTCTAATAACCTCATCACTCATCCATATCAAACATCTTCATTTATGTTACACACGTCTTTTATACATGTTGATAATTAAATGCCCAACACTCAAAATCATAAAACATAGCAGGTCTAATTGATATTCATAATATTTACCTTTCAACTTTAATGACCATCAAAATTTTCTTATATATATAGAGAGAGAGAGAGAGTGAGAGAGAATGATAATGACAGAGATATATTAGTTCATGAAAGATTTCAATCATTTGATCTTATGTTTAAAGCAAAAGGTAAACAGTAAATGATGAATCTTTTAATCTAAACAATTCAACGGTTGAGATATTTGAGAATGTTTAAACATAAATGTGCAGGCACATGAACTATGCTCTCTCCTTATATATATATAATTGTTTGATTGCATCTCATTGTCGATTCATAGTTAAGAAATATTGAGGACTGCATGAATTCTGAAAACCAATATTATATTTGGGAAATCTTCTCTTGAAATAAGAAGATTATCTTTGGGATCTCTGTGATCTTAAATCAGTGTTTTTGCATGTGAGAGAATCTTATATTTAGAATGAACTCCAGACCTTGTTTTAGTGTAGAAATTTGA
This sequence comes from Brasenia schreberi, assembly GCA_036023115.1. Taxonomy (NCBI): domain Eukaryota; kingdom Viridiplantae; phylum Streptophyta; class Magnoliopsida; order Nymphaeales; family Cabombaceae; genus Brasenia; species Brasenia schreberi. The sequence continues at coordinate 42,035,088 of JAYKKT010000091.1, read as the reverse complement.
AATATGATATTTTGTTTCTGAGTTACTCCATGCCAAAAAGAAGAGGTTCCAACAGCTTGTTATTCATGGCAAATATTTATATTTAGACCATTTTATAAAAGAACGCTAGCATGCTACTATAATGCACTGTGACCCAAAAAAGGCTACATAGCTGCCAGTGGCCCCTGAAGCGAGACCGACAGCAATTTAGAAATAGATCTATTCATTTTAAGAACAATAGAAACAGTACCGAGTAGATTGATTAAATACACATATATGTACAGAGGGTATCTTACATGCATAATGTCTTTTGTTGCATATTCTTACATAAATAAATTTTCCATTCAATCTTTTATATCAAGTAGGAGATTTGAATTACTTTGTATTTAATGTAAATGGTACATTAAATGTAAAGTACACTGGCACTTTATTCAAATTTCTACTCTTGATATAAAAATCAAATAGTAAAATATTTATGTAAGACTATGTATAAAAAGAACTTATGCATTTAGGACTCTCTTCATTTATATACAAATATATGTATATATAAGAAACATGATAAATGTATAATATCTTTCAATGAATAATCTTACGTAGACATCTTCACAATTCGATTTTTGAGATTAATGATGAAAATTTATATTAAAGTATTGATCAATGGAAAAGATTTAAATTAAAAGTATTGTTATACTTTTATAATTAAATACAAAGTAATTCAAATGTCTAGTATTAATCTCAAAGATCATGGAGATGTTTTAGCAAGATCATGCCATTTAAATGTTATGTAATTACTACTTCCTATATTATATATATATATATATATATATATATATATATATATATATATATATATATGTATATGTGTATGTATATATATGTATATGTGTATGTATATATATGTATATGTGTATGTATATATATGTATGTATAGAGAGAGAGAGAGAGGATCTTTCGCACACCAACCCTCTTTTTTTGGTTTTTTAGGGCAAATAAATAAGATTATCCCTTATTTTTTTGAACACCCTTATAATTTTTTAATTAACACTACACCTCAAAAGAAAAAGCAAGAGAAAGACATGAACACTTAGTATCAAAGGTGTGAAGATCTAATATCTCTCTCTATACACACACATATATAAGAGTGTATGAGCCATCCTCAATGTGGCACGTGCACACACATATATGTTTATATTTATATCAGTGCGCCAGGATGCTATGAAACAAGACGGGCCTTGAAAATGAGCCAATTAGGACCAATATTTTAAAATTTATAAAATAATATTTGATGAAAATATTGATGTATATTACACAGTAAGTATGTATTCTCCTATGTTACAACTTGTAGTGCATAATTTCTAGTTTGATCCTCTCTCTATATGTGTGTGTGTGGAAGGGATTTCTGAATTAAATGGAGAATATCCTACAGTTTATGCACATAACCGATGCATATGGCAAATAAATGGTCGGACACATTCGGCAGCCCACTTACACAGTCTCTACATTCCAAGGGGTTTGTGTGTGACCTACTGGATTGAATCTCCGAGTCCTTGGGAGTTGAATCGTTGGTCCACCCCGTGAAGGACCGATCCACAGAATTTGTCTCCGGAGGTTATGCCAGTCCAACACAAAACGACACGATAAGATGGAACGTCACCTAAGCGGGTTTGGGTTTGAGTTACATACACCAGCCCACGAAATTTGTCTCCGGGTTTGGGTGTGGCTTAGTGGATTTAATTCAATCCAAATTTTTCCAAGGCAGGGATTTAGAGTGATGTATGGGTTATTGACTTGTTTTGAGTACCAACACAAAAGCGACCCGATAGTAGACAACCCAAAACACAAAATCGCTAAAACCCTACATATAACCCGATTGTACCTACTGTGTCAAAGGTCCCAACACCCTGCCACTGTTCAGTGGCCCGTTAGCAAAGCTGAAGGTTCCCTTTTCTAATTTCTAAATAACATACTTCACTAGCACCAGAAGAAGAGATATCTTTTATGACAGCAACACATGATTGAATCGGGTTCGAAGGCAATGAGTTTTCTCCAACTTTGAGCAGCAGACGAGGGGGCAGCACACAGGCCTTTCCACCAAAGCAATTTTATCAAGAATCTCCATCCTTGGAGAGAGAGTGAGAAACAATGCAAAATGGAGTACGGTAGATGAAGTTAGCAACACATATAGCAGTAACAGTTATAGAGAGAGAGAGAGAGGAGTATATAAATATATATATTCGAAGGAAGGAGCGGTTACATGAAAAGCAAAATGTTTACTGCAAAGTCACGGCCTGCAACCAACAAAGGTGACTGCCTTTCCCTGTGTTTTGCTTTGTGAGGGTCTCTTTATAATCTTTAAAAATAGTCGTTACAGACGATTGCAGCAGCAAAATCAGTATCGCCCTTTTCCCATTGATGGCGCCTGTCAGCGTGGCCCTCTCTCTCTCTCTCTCTCAACATTGCCCCGTTCATCACGTCAGCCAAATCACACACATACAAAAACCGCCCGCGACCAACGTCTTCATTTTAGAGAATGGCACGGCTGGTCTAATCGAGCTCGTCGTTTATTCGACATCTTGGCTCGTAAAAAAATGATAGTTTCAACTTATATTTTCATGCAAGATTGTAAAGAACACGCTAAACTCGTTCAGCTTGCATTGTGAAGCTCGCCAAACATAGCAAATTGCAATCGAGTTTGCGTCAATGAACTCGTCTCAAATAGCTAGAATTGGTTCCTAAGTAAATATAAATATAAATATATATATAATGTGGGAACATATTAAGACTATATTTAAAATTATGCATCGATTGTCTAACTTAACCTCTTAATTGCAACTTTTCCTGCAATTTGTAGGATAGTCTAGATTATGATGAGATCTAGTGCATTAGTGTTAAAAAAATTAAAGCTTGATTTCTTATGAGTTCTGAATCCATAACCAACTAAATGATCTAAATTATATTACATTTTAAAATATGAACCACAACTCAAGTTAGCTTGATTTCTGTTGTATGCTTGGATTTGGCTATACTCAAGTTAGCTTAGCTAGATAGCTAATGATGTTCCTTGAGTTATGAAGTACTTATAGGTTGACAGAGCTAGAGGTAATGCAAAGAGTGTCAGAGAACTCTAACTCTCCTAATCAAAAGAGAAGTCGATAAAGCTCTCTTGTCCTCGTTCTCAAAGGAGAAATCAGAGAAGACTCAAGTGATGAACATGAATCCTATGATTTCAATTGAGTGTATCCTAAAGCTCTTGATACTACACGGTTGAGCAAGCAAAAAAGAATGAGACACATTATGAAGCAAGGAAAGCACTATCCCATTAAAAGAAAAAGAGTACAAGGCTAAATTAAACTATTCTTACCAAAAACAGGAGGAAAAAATAGAAGAGTTGATGATGTATCTCTTCTTGGCTCAATAGATTAAACCACTATTTATAAGCTTCTTTCAAGACAGTAACGGTTGAATCCGTCATTCATTCTTATTGACAAATTTTCAATAACTTCACTCTCCTAGTTTTTTGTGCCTATATAACGTGATGTTAAGTGTGTGCGCCGGCTATTGCTACTGTTGCTTTGTGTTTCGAGGTTTCTCTACATCATCCGCCTAACTCACTTTCTCTTTCAGGCAACTCGGATGCTTATCAGGTCTCCTCGATTCTTAGCGTTCAACAAGAAGAAAAAAAACTCTCAATCTTTAGTTTCAGCTCACCTAACCTGTAAGCCACGAGACTGTTTCATTCTCGAGCCGGTCATCAGCCTACCTCAATGGAGACATGTTGGATGGGGTTGCGTACTATTCCAGGCTTATTGATCACTTTAATCAAGCATCAATCTCTTCAGTGCATCAAAGCTAAGCTGCTAAGAAGTTGAGTAGAGAAGTTTTTTGGTCAAACGCTCGAGACGTTAAACAAAGAAGCAGCATGGATTCATCAAATCAAATGCTTGCCAACATACTCATTTGTGCCAAAGGAGAGAAACCAAAATCTTATAGCAGTGGATGCCAACATGTTTCATTGAAAGCTGATGCACAAAATGATTTTCTATTGTTCTTTTTTTTGGTCTGCTGCTTTCACCAATTACCCAACATTAATAATCACCTGCTCTCGTAGATAAACTTGACAGTGATGATGATTTTTAACCATTCATTCTTTTAAGATAAAGGTGGGTCTGATTAATAAGTAGATTATGAACATGGTAGGACTTCATTAAAATAAAGAAGGGGAATAAAAGGGAATTGCTTTTAGTAAGTTTTCTCGTGCTCTCACCAATCATATCTCCACCTGTCTCCAACTTTATCTTTTGGGTGTTGTAGTAAAGGAATGTTTCTTTGTTTATTCCGTTGCCGTATCCCCAGGGCACAGCATTTCACAAAACGATGAAGGTGGTGATAGTGAGTGTCTCGTGTCCACCGTCCATGTGAGAAACCCTCCCTTCCGTTCTGTATTCTTTTGTAAAGCAGACACCCCTCGATGACAGTAATCATGCCCCCGTTCCTGTAGAATAACTCATCTGTGTGTGTGTGTGTGTGTTAGGCCTGAAGAACCATGTTTTACCATGCCGTCCCACAGCTGTTTATCGACTAGCAACAGTGCCATCGGTTATATATGAAATAGTTATTGACTACCAAATGATACAAAGAGGAAATAAATCATGCGATCAAGATGAGAAACTGAGAAAATATAATTAAGAGAAGAAACAACTAAATCCGTCTACAAATCGATCTAACTTAGATATAATCGGATTGACGAAAGCAACCAGAGTGAATTCGACATAGACTCTAGAGCTAGCACGTGATTGTTATTTTGTGTGTTGGCATGTACTAACTCTAGCATCTCTCTCTCTCTCAACTTCAAACACTTGACATGGCAAAAGAAGATCCTTTACGAGGTATTGAATACACTAGTTTTTGCCTTTTCGATGTTGGTCTAGACAAACTTTTTGTAGCCTGAAAGTCTTGCTGGTTCAGCGTCACAACAGCAGAGACCAAGCAGACGAAATATTTCATGTTTTTTGTCTTTCGTTTGATACATTGATGCACATACATAAATGAAGAAGAATTGAACGGGCAATTTATCATAAGGAAGTGAAAATTTTGGACACTTTGAAAAGGGTAGTTTTGTCTATTAGGAAGTGAATTTTTTTAATAATAAGATCGGGGATGCGGGGCAACCACTCCTGCGCGCGAGAGAGGGAGAGAGGGAGAGAGAAGAATTAATATTTGAACAAACCGGTCTACTTAAATTAAAGGTGGTTTAGGCCCAAACCGTTGACCGTTTCAATATTTCTCCCTCACAAAATCGGCAGCCAGGCTGTATAAATAAATAGCAGGGGAAACTAGACCTACCAGAGTTCCAAGAGCGCTTCGTTCTTCCTCTTCTTCTTCTTCTTCTTCTTCTTCTTCTCTCTCTCTCTCACACACAGCATGGCTACAGAGAAGGTGGAGACAGTGGTTGCAGGGAACTATGTGGAAATCGAAACAGAAGGGAAGCCCAAAACCAATGAAACCAGACTCTCTAAGCTGTTCTGGCACGGTGGTTCTGTCTATGATGCATGGTTCAGCTGCGCTTCTAACCAGGTTCTTTCCATCTTCCCGCGTCACTCACAACACCAAAATGGTTTACATTTATGAACTAGTCCTCTTTAGTTGTTGTTCTTGTGATACGTTCACTATAGCTATTTCCCTTGAAAAAAAGTCTCCAACCTCACGGCCCGGGATCGATCTACAAAAGCTCTTCTTTTTCCTTTCATTCTTACATGATATGGAATTTTTATTTACTTACATCTCTCTTTGTACATAATTTAAGTGTGTGTTGTATTTATATCCCCTTGATTACATAATATAGATTCTGATACATCTATCTGTTGGTGGATGGTTTACATTTTGCTGCATGTCATTCAGGTTCAACTCTCCCAAATAAACTCCATTTAATTAATTTAATTGTTTAAAGCACTAGTGTTTAATTTTCAATGGTGTTTTAAACAAATTAATTATGCATATGCAGTGGTTTGAGGTTCTTGATGGACTCCTCGGGAAGCACTGGAGAAACGTGGGTTTGGCCTTTAACTGCACATTTCTTCTGTTTGGATCTGTTATCCAACTGATAGCTTGTGCAAGGTACCTACTCCCAACTCAATCTGAGTCCTGTGACCCTTCCTTTAACTCTTTCTTCATTATTTATTAGTTGTAGCTAGATAGATTAATTCTCTTATTATTATATTTATTTTATTTAAATTAAAACAAGGAACCCACATCACATATTATTATATTTTATTTTATTTAAATTAAAACAAGGAACCCACATCACATGCATCTATGATAATAATCTACCTGCTGCAACTTCATTGGAGTATGAATATTGTTTTAATGTTGTCCAGCAACATATATTACATAAATGACAATCTGGACAAGAGGACTTGGACATACATTTTTGGGGCTTGCTGTGCTACCACTGTCTTCATTCCTTCTTTCCACAACTACAGAATATGGTCCTTTTTGGGCCTCCTCATGACCACTTACACTGCTTGGTACCTCACCGTTGCCTCTCTCCTTCACGGCCAGGTAATAATTATAAATTTGCAAACAGCTAATTATTAACTACAATGTAAGAGCATTATTGCTGATATGTATATAATATTATAATATACATCATTATATTTATGTGTTATTATAACAGTATGCTTTCCAAATATTACTATGATTGTGTAGGTGGAGGGAGTTAAGCATTCGGGTCCAACCAAATTGGTTCTATATTTTACGGGGGCTACAAACATTCTCTACACATTCGGGGGACATGCTGTTACTGTGTAAGACAATCTCAGATTTATTCGTGTGTTTTACGTTTTCGTAAATATGCCCTTGTTTCTTTCTCCCTTCGTGCCTTTGCCTTTGGACGAATCACTAGTTGGTAGTGTCTAAATAAGATAATGCCAGATGGGAAAGCGAAATAACATAACCATGCAACAATTGGGGCTTAACGTCATTTCGATAGGGACTCAACCTTGACTACTGCAGACATAATCTGAACATGGGTCTAATAACCCATCTTAAGTCTTTTTCTCGTTCTCTTTTTTAATATTTGAGAATCCAAAACTTAAATGTTAGGTTAGTGTATCTGAATTTTGAGACTTGAATAAATACTCTTCATTATTTTCTATCCAAAAATTTAATATATATATATATATATATATATATATATACATATATCGTGTATTACTTGCTGGCAGCGCTTTTCCCCCAGAATACCCCTCTGTTAGGCGTGGGAGGCAAAAAAGTGACCCTTTTCTAGGGAATCCTTGAGTTTGTTTTGAGGTTGTAGAAAGCCAAGGCTCTTTCTCTAAAATGGTTCTCTACTTTAATGCTTTTATCATGAGAAGGACCTAGAGACCCAACTTTCATCAGTGAATGCTGCATCTTAGCTTTCAGGTCTCTTCTCACAGCACAGCAAAACCAAACCTTGGGCCAAAATATTCCCCTTCTCTTATTCAGTTATTCTCTTCTCTTTTTTACCCCAAGAAAAAAATGGTATCTTTATCACCGCCTTTCTTCTAGTTCATATGAAAAATATATGATTTAGTGAAAGACAAAATCAATGCCGACTGTTACTCTCACACTACCTGTGGGGATATTTGGTTAGTGAAAAAAAACTTTAATTGCACAAAAATAACATGTGAGGCAAGGGTTTCGTACAGTTTTTTTTTTTTTTTTAAGATATGCTACTAATTTTTGTTGAAATTATAATGAGATAAATATATTAATGGTACTGGTAGTGGTACAGGGAGATAATGCACGCCATGTGGAAGCCGCAGAGGTTTAAATCCATATATCTGCTGGCTACGCTGTATGTGCTGACACTGACGCTGCCTTCAGCAGTATCTGTGTATTGGGCATTCGGCGACATGCTGCTCAACCACTCCAACTCCAACGCTTTTGCTCTCCTACCAAGATCCCCCTTCCGAGACATGGCTGTCATTTTAATGCTCATCCACCAGGCAACTATTCATACTCATTCATTATCCATCTATTATAAATTTATGATTTATAATAATATATACCTCAAATACAAACATAATATGTATTCTATTCTACACAATACATGCAGGAATGAACATAAATATATATATATATATATATATTTATATGTATGTATATTCTGGATCACAATGTTATTTAAGTAATTATTATTGTTCAAGCTAATTGAATGATTGAATTTTGGAAATTGCAGTTTATAACATTCGGGTTTGCATGCACCCCATTATACTTCGTGTGGGAGAAAGCAATAGGGATGCACGAGTGCAAAGAGCATGTGCAAGCGTGCATTGGTGAGATTGCCAGTGGTGATCCCCATATGGTTCTTGGCCATCATATTCCCCTTCTTCGGCCCCATCAGTCTACATCATCCCGGCCCTCGCCCACATGATCACATTCGGCCGAGCCGCAGCCCGCGAGAACGCAGTCGAGAGGCCGCCATGGTTCTTAGGAGGCTGGGTGGGTGCCTATGCAATCAATTTCTTTTTGGTGGGCTGGGTCTTTCTGGTTGGATTCGGCTTCGGCGGGTGGGCTAGCATGACCAACTTCGTGCACCAGGTGAACACCTTCGGGCTCTTCACCAAGTGCTACCAGTGCCCACCTCCCAAACAGCTCAATGCCTCGGAACTCCTCCCCCCTCTCAGTGCAACCGCGTCCGCTCCTGTTCCTGCATATCACAGACACCATTGATTTTCATGACAGTCTCGTCTAATTCTCTTCTTTTTCGCTGTTTGTTGGATCTTGAAGATGGTAATGATGGTGGTGATGATGGAAAAGGGAGTGAGTAATGACGTAATGTGAATGATTTTGATAGGCAAAAGGGCAGGCATGTGGTGATTAAAATAGGGCCTTTGACGCTTCTCTTTCCGTTCTTTCTCTTTCCTTAACTATAGCGACAGATGTATAAAGATTTCATTTGCTTTTTAGTAGCTTTTCTGTGTTCTCTCTCTCTCGAAGACACGAAGGCACACAGAAGGGATAAGCTTTTCTGGCGACATAGTTTAGCAGCATGTTCTAAAAAAGGATAAAGCAGCCTTGGAGGAGGTAGCAAAGGTTGTTTTCCTCTTCGTTTTCTTTTTCACACACAGTCAAGCAGGACTAAGACCCTTCGATTATGGCAGTGCAGCCTTAACGAGGGTTACCCTTTCCCTCGCATTTGTCTTTTTCCCTGTGCTTTTACCTCATCTTCCATTGCGCCTCCATCTTCTGATATTTTCTAATCTTTTTGCTTTCAAAACGCTTCAGATTTCGCTCCTACTTCAATTCTTATGACACTTTTGAATCAATTCCCATTTCGATTATGATGTTCCATTTTGATTTTCAACCGGCAGCTTTAGTTTCAACAGTGCTGCTCAAAAACATGAAGAGCCAACTCCCTTGAGAGTTTTTGTTAATAGCTCCTTCTCATATTATATTCCTTATAAGGATGCTTCAATGGAACTCACTCACTAAATGAATGGAGATCATTTGCGGTAGTCTTACAGAAAACTACAAGGTTGTATGTTTAATGCATGTTTGAAAGCATCTATTAGTGCCTTCTTCATGCTTATGTTGTGAATGGTTAGACGTGAGGAAATTACCTTTTACACGACTCAAACAGGGAAACAGTTAGTCCCAAACCCGGATAAAGAAGTGTTGCATTAGTTTGCCGGCGGCCTATAAAATATTTTGATGGTTCCTCTGCATTTGGGCACAAATTTTGCAGCGTTAACACTTGATCCTATAAGATATTCAAAGCTCATCGTTCTTGGACGAGAGTAATATGAAGGGTCATCTCCTAGGAAGTCCTCCCTCTAGCCAACCCAGCCAAGTGCAGAAAAAGGCCTCTACTAAGTTAAGGTTTAGGTTACATCCTTCACACTTCGCATGGTTTTGATGTCCATATCGTAATAAATTATATCTGATAAAATTAAAGCGGCACAGAGCAGGTCGCGTTCTGCTTCAATTAGTTATGGCTGAAAACATCTACAAATTGGACACTTAGATATGCAAGCTTTCTTGAAACTAGATGAATTGATCGGCAATTTATAGAATTGCATCTCTGGCGTCTGCCTACTGGCAGACACAAACACACAGGACCTGGAATTGGAACGTTGACACGTACGATAACTCCCTGAGAGTTCGAGGCTGATGTACTGCTCATGGTGACTTTAAGCAGTGTAGAACAGACATACACCACTCATCTTGTTTTAGCCCCCTATTCATTTTCGCAAGTATATTCTTTTCTCTGAAAGCGAAGACATCTCCAGTTAGCAAAATGAAAGCACAAAATATATTGAAAGAGTAGGCCATCTACTGCCATATATGGTCCATCATACCCTATCACAGAGTTATTTATATAAAATGGTCAGCGGATTTCTCTTGATGGAAAACTTAGAAAGTTTATGGAAAGTTCCAAGGCTTTTATTGTTCATATCTACATATGCAGACTGTTGAAACATTCAAGCTTATGCATGACCAAGTGGAAATGAATAAATTAGCATCACAACTATGCACCACTGATACAATAATGGTATAGTACTATTAGGAAACATATTCTATGAAACAGCACTGAGCAACTTGGAATGACCACATTTTAGATCAGAGAAAATGCTTACAAGAGTCAAATTAAACACTGAGGTGCAATCCGCCATGATAGAACTTAAAAGATGGTGGCAGGAAATACAACGCACTAGGAGAAGCTGAAGCGAAAAAAATATAGGAGGTACGGTTATCTATCTACAGAGAATAGCACAATTACAAAGTCTCCAACAGGCCCTTTGCTGAGGAAAAGCATGTCTAAAAGAAGCAGGCATCAATATACTTCAACATTCCATTGCTCTGCCTTTTTCAACTGTCTTTTATACTCGAGCCAATCGACTCCTGGAAACAAGAGTGACCATTAAGGACATAATTTTAATGCATCAACACCTACCAGATAAATCAGGAAGTATAGAGCATCACATACCATCTTTAGCAGCCAAAGAAACCATAATGTCATCAATCCCCTTTTCCATTCCCTTCAGGCCGCACATGTACACAAAGGTATTATCCTTCTTGAGCAACTCCCATAATTCCTCAGCATATTCAGCAATACGGGTTTGAATATACATCTTCTCTCCCTTTTCATTGGTTTGTTCTCGGCTCACAGCATAGTCAACCCTGAAATTATTTGGTGCTTTCTCCTTCATCTTCTCAAATTCCTGCACAATTAAAAACCATTTAATTCCACCTTGAACGGTAAAAAGACACATCGATCAATATTTCTGTCGTATCAGCTTTAGCCACTCACATCTTTGTAGAGAAGGGAACTACTCGTAGGAACTCCCAGGAACAGCCATGCTAGGCCGTTGAACTGCATATCGTCGAGAAAATACACAATTTTGAGAAGATCTCCACTGTTAACATTTAAAAGTTTCAGATACGAATAAAGAAATAAAACTTACCTTGTAATCGTCGTGCTTCTCAAAGAACATTTTCCACAAGAATGACCGGAAAGGAGCGATTCCAGTACCAGTTGCAAGCTACAATATCATGCATCAGAATCACACATATGACACTCAGGTGATTGCCACAGATCGAATATGATATGTGCTGTAACCGTTCAGCAGGAAATTACCATGACGACAGTGGCATTAGGATCTACAGGCATAAGCATTTCTTTGCCAACTGGCCCCGTAATTTTAACTTCCGCGCCAGGCTCCAAGTCACCTTTAACATATAACAGTTAACTGAAGACGTGATAAAGTTAAAGAATGATGAAAACTGTAGCAAGAACACAACGCAGATTGTATATCCAATCCTTACATAAGAAGTTAGAACAGACTCCCTTGACTATCTCCCCTTGATCATTGGTGTAGACAAGACGCTTTACACACAATGAAACCTGTAGGAAATAGTGGATAACTCATCACAATAGATTACGGTTGATGTTGAATAGATTCGCAAAGAAGTTTACCGAACTAGGAAACATGGTATGCTCAAAATGGGAAGAAAAGAGAAACAATGATGAAATGAAAGAAATGCACATCTGATGAACCAGTTTGAGTTTCATGAGAATGAAGATTCGAAGAAACCAAATATAAAGGTGTCAAACATTAAATCAGTGCAGGACAGAATCGAAATTAAGGCCGAAATGGTCAAAGGCAGAACAAATTACAGTCTGGGAGTTTCCAAAGTCTCCAAGAGCACTGCTAGCTATAGAGTACAGCCTCAACTTGTGTGGTTTCCCGTTCTTGTCAAGCCCATCCGGAATTACACCAATAGATTGGCCTTCTCTATATGGTACTTCACCTATGAACAAGAAAGCCAATATTAGAACAGGTTAACCTTTTAGGCATAAAAACCCACATATTAGTAACAGGAGGAAACGCGTGAGGACAATGTTGCTCAAAATCACCTTCTGTGCTGAAAACCATGTGCCATGTCTCTCCTGGCGCATCATCACCAGTTATCTTGGTGTTTAAAAGGCAGCGGCCGGTGTAAGGTGTCTTGGGTTTGAATTTGTTCACAACGACTCCTGCCTCATTCTTCTTGTGGACCTTTTCTACCTTTGCAGGAGCATCTATAACAGTCTGAGCCCTGACTGAGAGATTTCCAACTTTAGAAAAACTCCTATTTGACACCACCGCTTCAAAAGCAACATGTCTCCCACTGAGAAAGGTCTGCAGCTTAAAACAGAGAGCAGTGACCAACTAACATCACTACATTTTCTCAGTTATGGCCATCTGAATTGGAGTTTTACATAAATAATGATGTTTTGAACAGAAAACTAGGTTTAGGATAGATTTTCAGATCTCTGTAAGGCATTAAACTAGTAGTACAACCGCCGAACTGCCTGCAGTTATTCATATACATAACAATTATAGTTATGGATTTCGAGTCATCAGTAATATAGGCAAGAGATTATAAATCAAATTATCAAAAGAAGAGAAGCATTTCCCACTCCCACACACACAACTTAGTTGACTTAAGTTAAATGCGTGGCTCATACCATGCATAGATGGACAGCAATACACTAGATCTACATTACCAAATAATCCATGTAAACAAAATCGACGGCTAGTCGAAAACCACCGACTTAAAATCCAAGAGTTCCTTGTTTTATCCTCAATGGATGATTGAAAATAAGCGTACCCTGTAAAAGTAGATCCTCTCCGAGGAGGAAGAAGCCCTTGCTGGTAAAGATGAAGTCTTGGAGGTTGGGAGGGACACTGCAGCAGTAACTGCAGCCATGGGTGCTTATGGGCGTGTCTCAACAAGAGGTTCTAGCAGTTGAACTAAAACCAGATTAATATCTTTCTCTTTGTGGATGAATTTGGGGTGTGAAGGGAAGAGAGATAAAAGAGGAACAGAGAGGGATTGAAGTGAAAGAGAGGTCGAATGAGTGGATGACAGAAGGCAATCAATGGAGTACCAAGAGCGAAGGATAGGATTCATTTTGGATCACTTGGATAACCCACACAAAAAATGGGAAATAAAAATGGATGAGAAGAAATAGGAATATCCAAGGAGACGGCCAGAGAATCTTGGTTGTGGTCGCATGCTGTGTTTCTTAGCAGAGATTTCATAAATTCAACGGTTCAGATCATTGCAGGTGGGGAGGCACTTGAGAGAGAGAGCACCGAAGCATTTATTGTTGTAAAAGGGGGGCCGGCCGGCCAACAATGGCCCGTTAATTTGGATTCTTTCCATTGATTATAAAACTTGGAAAGGAGGATAAATTTGTCATAATGTCAATTATGACTAACAAGGAGGATAATAAGGGTGGAAGTATAGCATCACTAAAGCCTTATACTTGTTTTTATAAGCAGCGGCAGATCCAAAATTTTGTTTTGGATGGGGCAGACTTCATAATGGTGGGGCGAGTTTTTTTCTTTTAAAGTTTTAATATGAAAATAAAAAATTCTAAAATTTCAGTTAGGACGGTCGTGCGACCATCCATGCATATGCCACTGTTTATAAGAAAAAAACAGTAGTAGATATGACATAATATGTTGTCATTTGTTAAACATAAAAAAAGAAAAAAACAAGAAAAAACTCACTCAATACTCAATAAAATGAGAAAGAATCATTTAAGATAGATTGGACATGTAAGAATCATTTAAGATAGATTGGACATGTAAAAAGTCGACTAAAAAAAGGTTCGGTGAAGAAGTATCAAAAACTAGATTAAGAGAGTTAAAAAATATAAAAATCACAAAATTATTGAAAAAAATAATAATAAATTATCTAACTTATGTTGACTACTAATTTTTAATTAAAAAGATATCAGTCCCAAGAAGCATGTATAAGGTTACTAGAACGTGTGTTTTCTAACTAAAATTCGTGACTTCTAATTATAAGATTTCGAACCACAAGGGATATGCATAAGCCCTAGTTAGAGGTAAGAAATTAAGAAAAGGTTAGTATTTACTTTAATTCTTTTTAATAGAATAGTAGGATGACAAATGTGATTATTTATGATGTTTTCATTCAAGAAGGTTATCATGTTTGAAGTTGCACCTTGAGTGTTAGCTCACCTGGCAGAACGAGGTGAAGGTTCAAGTTTTGATCTTTCACCATGCAAACCTGGCTTCGACCTCCCCATCTCGACCACAAAATGAAAAAGAGAACATGTTTCAAGTTGAATGTCATTGCCTCGAGACAACAATTATCAATTCACGCCTCTGGTGTTGAACTGATGACCTACAATTTGACGACAATTAGGGGGGACGAAGCATGAATCTCAACCATATATTCACTATAAAAATGTAAATTTTATGATGAAATATCAAAATTATAGGGGAGCGGCCGCCCTCACTGCTCCATGTAGATCCGCCATTCGATAAGTTGATGGCTGCTTGGATTGATTTTGTGACCTCAGCCATGTGGGCTGATACATTGCAGAAGGAAAGGCAACAAATGAATCTTCGTATCAAACTAAATATATTTCATATTTTATTTGTTAAAGATATATTATTTGATAGTGGCCCAATGATGCAAATAATTTGGACAGTCGACTAACAAAATACTTGGAAAAGTTGCGGTTGCTTTATGGGATTCGGTTTGGATTAGGTGCGGAGAATCCAAATAGCCGTTTTTTTCCCGTTACAATGGAAGGCCGAATCTATTTCTCAAATGAATGAATTCCAATGGTGGAGAGTTGCTGGGGATTGGCATCCCATGTACTTCAGATGTCAAGAGTTGGCCATCATGCTTAAATTAAATAATAAAGTTATAAACGTTTTGCGATCTACAGTTCAACCGTGTTTTCGCATATATATATATATATATATTTTGGATCCTACTCACTATTGTAGTTTTTCACTCATGTTTTGTTTATGTTTTTCGAAAGCACGAATATAATAACATTATTTTTTATATTTTAAAAAAACATATCCACTACGTTCGCGTAAGTGAAATTCAAGTCCTAACTAGGGCAGCATTTGTATTCTTGTTATGGATAATTTGCGGAGTCAGATTGGATATTGAGCATACTCCAATAGGTTGTCATCGCTTTGGATGCATATATGTCCGAGTTGGGCCTTGAAACAGGTCAACCCAAACATGACCCGATAGGTTAAAAATAATTAATAAATGCGATTAACCGCCTTGACAAGCTCTTTGCTCAGTTGCTGTTTTTTATTTTTTTCTGAAAAGTTCAGCGTGTGTGGAGGCTGCAAATTTGTGTTTGGGTTTGCGTTCATTTCGTGTCATTTCATGTTCATATCAGAAACAGGTAACCCCAAACATGAGCCAATTTTTCTCATGTTACAATGGACACTTGCATAGACTTTTTCGGGTCGTGCCCATGTCGAGATTTTGTGTAGGGTATTATATTGGCAGCAATTTGATGCTCATTCTAAGCACAGGTCAACCTGAACATAACCCAATCTTTTCTAGATAATAATTTTTTGGGTTTTGTGTTGGCTCTTTTCTAGATAATAATTAAAACCTCATATGCAAGCCCTCAGCCATATTCCCCTGAATTTATTATTAATACTACGCCTGCTTCATTTGCATGGCATAATTCTGACAAGGATGAAAGAGGATCAAAATGAAACGTGTTCTAAGCATGACTGAACAGATTCTCCTGGGTCTTTACTTACCCATGTTTAATACGGATTACCTAATTGGTAGTCCAGATCCAGATTCGTAACAACATTCGGATCTGGGTCCGCTCATCATTTGGCTCTGGATGCTAAACTGATGCAGAAGCGGGGACTGATGATATTTTTCCTTCAAGTTCCATGCTTAGGTGAAACTTGATCAATTTTATTCAGACCCGATTTAGCATTTAGATCCAAACCCACTTTCATGATTCAGTTCTAGGGTATACTCGTGTAGGCCAAAATATGGAAATACAAATTGCTCAACAGATTCAGGTATAAATTATTTGGGTTGTCGCTCAATAGACCCCAATCTCAATCGGGCCCAATTTATAGATCCAAACCTGAATTGCTCTCTATCAGGTTTGATTTAGGTTCAGGCATGAACCAGGTCAGGAGTACTCTTGCATATTTTCAAAAATTCTTACACTACTTTCAATCTCAGTTGTAGTTCTTCTTTCTCCTCTGTTAAACCTTCGCTAGCCTGCTCTCATTTTACCACTTCATTTCTCTTCCTCTCCAATGATTTGTAATGGTAGCAGGCTCTTACAATGACTGAAGAGAGAAGAGAAGTAGAGGGAGAAGGGGGTGAGGAAGAAGAAGAACAGTATGTGTATGAGGAAAAAAAAGGAGTGTTTAATCCCAACAAGCTCGGTTAACCGTGAGTCAGCACAAACTCAACTGACTCAGCCATGGATGACGTACGTAACCCATATTCTTTAACCATGGTTAACGCTCAGCCGCCCCCTTGCCTCCTATAAACTCCCGCTTCTTGACTTCACTTCTTCTCGTCCGCACACTTTCTCGCTTCCAGTCTGCGAAGAACCCGAACCCGACACTCGCGTCGTCGTGCTGCGCAGGATGGCAACCTCTCCATTGGGACGGCCTCGGCTCTTCGTCGAGAAGATCGCCAGCAGGCCTGATTTCGTCGGATTCACGCCGGAGGCTCTCCGACCGACTGTAGGACTCTCCGTTATCCGACTGCGCTTCCGCTGTATCTCCGCCTCCTTTTCGTCCTCTACCGATACGGCGCCGCGGCGCGTTTCGTTTTCTTCTCCACCGTCTCACTACGACGTCCTTGGCCTCCAGATCGGCGCCTCTGGCGACGAGATCAAAGCAGCGTACCGGAAGCTAGTAAGGTCAGTCCATCCCGACGTTGTCGGCGATGACCGGAAGCACGCCTCCACCGACGAGTTCATTCGGATCCACGCTGCCTACTCTACTTTATCTGATCCGGAGAAGCGCGCCGGGTACGATAGAGATGTGCTTCGGATCCGATTCCGGAGGTCCTCTTCATTCTCCGGCTACTCCCGACGGAACTGGGAGACGGATCAGTGCTGGTAATTGATGGCTGTGGGCTCTTCGCAAACGCCGGTGGACGGTGAATATCGGCTTTTGACCAGCCGCCTCGTTTTTCTTCGGTTTGAAACCGGATGATAAATGACGAGATTCTCTCATCATCTCTTTCCGCGAACCATTGAACATGTAAACCTTTAGGTGAAAAATTGGGGGTCATTTCGTCGATTGGAAGACTATGGGGAAGCCGTCGCGTGTATAGCTTGCTTGTGGTTAGTTTTCCATTTCTCAGAGAAGAGAAGAGATTTTACAGGATTACAACTTCATACCCACCCCATCTTCTCTGTTTCACTCGATAAATTGAAAAGCGATTCCGGAATGCCATACAAGCAGTTCAAAGTTCACGTCATTCTGGAACTTTGAAAGATTTGGTGTTTGATATATTGAACGACCCAAATAATGAGTGGGCATCCAAAGCCCTCTTGGTAGATGGGCTTATGATCTTTATTTCTGAATAAGAAATAAAATTAATGCTCTCATAGACATATTAATGGTAATATGAATTGTGTGTGCGAAAAAAAGAGAGAGCATGCGATGTGTTCGAGATTCACACACGAGCCTCGAGACCAGACATTCAATGGTGCTTGATCGTTCTTTCTGCACTCAATGATATCCATCAAGTCTCTGAATATCATGATTATTATCCAAGCTCAGTTAAACTCTTATTAACATCAAAATGATTGTAACAATAACGAACCCCCAAACGAATTATTAATTTCAAAACTCTTATACATTTTCTCATGCACTCGGCTCCAACGTCTTGCCCAACTGTCTGGGGCGTTCCTTTTGTCGTCGGACATCAGCGGATGACAAAGTTCATCTCTCTCTCTCTCTCTCTCTCTATATATATATATATATATATATAGAGAGAGAGAGAGAGAGTATGTGAAGGGTCATTGATTGCAAAGAGAAGTACAAAACTAAAACAATGTAATGTTGTTCTAGAGTAGATTCCTAGACATCCATCACCTTTTTTTCTTTTTCTCCTTTTTAAAGGTGTGGAGCAAGAGAGAACCTAGAGGTTCTAGAAGTTTGATGACTTTTTTTGTGAAGGATATAAATCTAAAGGGAGGTTTATGACCAGGATCTAAATTATGCGGTGCGCAGATTATTCATGAGTCGCTATTAATATCTCCCATGCGCAAGGGGACGAGCGAGTGACGCCAAAGTCAATTGCTTCTTGTCTCGACTTTGTGGGTCTCTGCGTACCAACGTGTGATTGTGCACTGACGTGCGTTTGGTGGTGGATGTGCATTCCCCACCAAAAGAAGCATTTATATGATATACTTTTAAAAATCTTTACATGATTAATAGATGTTATAGAAAACTGGCTTGACTTGACATAATTATTCTACGTTTCATAAATTGTGTATCGTACACTAAATTAAGACTCGGTGGCTTGCAAGCGACCTATTTTGGTTTAAATTTTTCTGTATTTTGTATCCGATATTGTTATTGTATTATGTGATTCGTACGTTTTATATCTGTTAGGTTTCTAGAAGATTAATTTTAGGAGGATGCAGGGAAACTTTTTTCACACACACACAACATATATATATATATATATATATATATATATATATATATATATATATATATACATATATATATATATATATATATATATATATATATATATATACATATATATATATATATATACATATATATATATATATATACATATATATATATATATATACATATATATTTACATATATATTTATATAACAGGACGGTTCCAGTTCTTACTTCAGACCTACCCCAAAACCAAAACGGTTTTTTCAACACAAGTGGAAATAGAACCTTGCTGCTTACAATACAACAGCACAACAAGAAAAAGAGGGCTCCCCATGGGAGTCGAACTCAACAGACTCCAATGGCAAAGGGCTTGCTATCATAAGGACATGGTTGTGTTGAATCAAGGTTAGAAAAAAATTTAAACTTAAAGAGGATTTGGAACTGTCGGTTTTTAGAACTCATGAATCGTAACTGAACCGGGATCCCTCCTGTCACGGTTCTGGAATTGGAACCTCCGGTTCTCTATGGTTTTGGGGCCAGTTCAGTCCCAGTTCAAACCACTGGACTGGTTCCGGCTATATATATACATATGTGTGTGTGTGTGTGTGAAAAAGGATTCTGCTAGCAAGCAACCTATTCTTGTTGTGGTTTAAATTTTTCTGAATTTTGTCCCCTCTCTCATATCTCTTCTAGAAGGCGTGGAACTATTGATGTTATTGTATTTATGTGATTAGTACGTTTTATGTCTATTAGGTTTCTAGAAGATTAATTTTAAGAGGATGCATAGAAACTTCTCTCACACACACACAAATACATAGATACATACATACATTCACACACACACACACACACACACACGTCTATATTGGATCTTGTTCACCTCTGATATGTCTACCATGTCCACGTGTTCTTTTCCTGTAACAAAAGTATAATTTTAAAAAAATTAAATATTTTCAAAAAGAAACGAAGGACAATCTAATCAATATATATATATAATATTGGGTCTTATAGAAGGTGGGGACTGTTGATGTTGTATTTATATGATTGGTACTTTTCCTATGTATTAGTTTCTAGAAGACCTTTATTCTTGTTTAGGTTTGGTAGTTCAGTTGATTTCAACTGAAAGTGGGTTTCATTGCCCCATTTAGTCCTCTTGCCAGTTTTCTTAATTATAGATAACTCGAAGAGTTGACGCCTTTTCGATGGATTGGGACAATGGACTGTTAAATTCAAATGCATTAACCCCTTGGAAAGTAAAAAGTTGGAATGAGGAGATTATCAATAAATTAATACCTGATTTAGTTAATTAATCTGCATACACTGTTTCATGAAGAACATGCAATATTAAGCTAAACTTATAACACTTTGCATGTTTAAAAATCCACAATCTTTTGAGTAGGCTTGTTTCGCAAAACAAGGTTGCACTAACGGGACGGGTACAGTTAAACTAGACCCGAACAGTGCCACAAGCCAGCAGGAACGAGAACCAGGAGAACTAAAACCATTGCCGGACCAGAACTAGGGATAGTGATGGGACAGGTTGGGGATGGGTATACCTATAACCGGCTCCATAGCGGTATAGGCTCTTCTTTTTCCAAAAAGTATATGTGTGTGTGTGTGTGCGCGCGCGCGCGTGTTTGTGTAGGTCGGTATGGGTCGGAGAATCTTGTCTACATACCTGGACCTCATCAGGTCGGGATGGGGTTGCACTGATCGGGTCAATATTACCATCCCTAATCAGAAGCACGGACCTCAGTTGTTCAGTTTTAGTTTCACGTATCAATTGTACCAGAACCGAATCTGGAACCAGTGGTTCCAAGTCATTTTGTCTTCTCTGTTTTGAAAATTTACCATTTTTTATAGAACTTTTAAGGGAACCGGAACCAAACCAGCACCAGCTTATAGGTAACTCGAAGAGTCGACACCTTTTCGAGTGGTTGGAACAACAGTGTGTCATTTAACTCCGCCTACATCCTTACATAGAGGTCTCTATACTCTATACTCGACACACAAAACACATACACATAAATATACATAGAGAGAAAGATAGATAGATCGATAGGCTTAAGCCTTCTTAAAGATCTCAATCTCAATCATGAGATTCCTCAGAAAAATAGTTAAAATTCAAATTTTAAAAAAATTATTTTTTATAGGTAGATACGATACTATTTTACTTTTTACTTTAAAAACCACAATAATTCATGACAGTTGAAATCTTTAAAAATATTTGAACATCAATATAATATATATATATATATATATATATATATATATATATATATATACACCTTTTCGAGTGGTTGGAACAACAGTGTGTCATTTAACTCCGCCTACATCCTTACATAGAGGTCTCTATACTCTATACTCGACACACAAAACACATACACATAAATATACATAGAGAGAAAGATAGATAGATCGATAGGCTTAAGCCTTCTTAAAGATCTCAATCTCAATCATGAGATTCCTCAGAAAAATAGTTAAAATTCAAATTTTAAAAAAATTATTTTTTATAGGTAGATACGATACTATTTTACTTTTTACTTTAAAAACCACAATAATTCATGACAGTTGAAATCTTTAAAAATATTTGAACAATATAATATATATATATATATATATATATATATATATATATATATAGAGAGAGAGAGAGAGAGAGAGAGAGAGAGAGGGTGGGAGAAGAGAAGGGAGAAAAGGGCTCTCCATGTCCGAAACTTTTTAAAAGAGAAAGAGAGACTATAAAAATTTTGAAAGAAAATAATAAAAAATATTTTACTTGGGTTGAATTAAATGTTAGCATGACACATAATTAAGTTTTATTAAAACAAATATGTATTATCGGAAAAGGCTTAGTTGTTGTTGTTATAAATTCTAACACGGCATGTCCGCTACAAGGGAGTAACTGCAACGTTTGGGGCTATGGTAGTTGAGTTTTATACATGCTTTTGCTTAGCAAACAAAAAGTTATTCTCTGGCTCACTGTGGAATGTCAATGAAAAGTTTTCTTTTCTCGGTGGTGGCGGCGGCGTGCTGGAATGGATACTTTTCTTCGTTCATATGACAATCACACAGCGTCACAATGACTCCCCTTTTGTTGTTCATGGAGTTTTTGGGTTGTGTATCGGGATTTTGTGTCCAATCTGTTACTGTCGTCACTTTCTTCCTGTTCAAGGCCCAGAAACAGCTTCCTCAGTGTTGAACTGGCCCTAATTTAGCCCCAAACCATATGTGGCCAGGTTGTGTAGAAGCCGAAAAAAGGCAGAGGACGCTAACTCAAAGGGTGCACAGAGTGCTCTCCGTCACACTTATAAGTTAATGTTATAAACTTGCTAGGAGCCTCTCCTTCTAGAGTCTGTTCCGATTGTTAACTAACGATAGCGCATCTTCTTCTTTTTCTCGAAAGGGTGGGACAAATAGCACGCAGAACAGTAAGGTGAGAAAATCGCTTTTCCAGGCGTTACACTAAGTGTTGAGTCAGATGGATGGACATGGAGGCGCTAGAACAGCCCATCTTCTCTCCCTTGCCTGAGCTCTTGGTGAGATGTGCCTTGTAGCCGTCGGAAAACTCGCATCCAATTTGTTCAAAGTGATGAATTATCTTGACAGATGTGTCAAGATTTCTGCTACCTAGTGCAACCCTCCTGCTTTAACTAGATGATCCAGCACGAACTCTTATCACGGTCGTAAATACAACAACAACTAAGCCTTTTCTCATACTAGATCGGATGGCTACATAAATTCTTTGTTTTCGCATAGTCCTATCAAAATCATCATAAATAAGTCCAACAAAGTTTTATGGTGGCTGTCGGAAGCCTAACACTGTCGTAAATAACACCATCAAAATCGACGGAAAGATGTCATTCCTGTTACAAAATAGTGGTCATTCTCGGCTCGGGTAACGGTTAGACTGGTCATCCAGCCGTTACCTAAAGATCAGGCCAAACCAAGTAACGGACAGCAGTTACTGGAAGCTCCCAGATGAGGGAAGCCATAGGTGGATAAGCACAGACAAATGGGGAGTGTCTGCCTATAAAGACAGGTACATACAGAGACATTGAGACATAGATATACAATGAGAAATACCAAAAAATTACAGAGAAATGACATTTGTCTGTACAAGCCCTTATGAGGGAACCTCACGTCCATCGTCTTCATTGCTGCGCCATTTTCATCTCTAGAAAAACAGAGAGCTACAGGAATCCGACGATCATCAGCAACCTTCACTGCAAGGTAATCTTCTTTGCCGACATTGATATCAGGGCCAGGTTCCCTGCAAAACAGATAGAGAGGTTAAGAAAAAAAAAATCGGTGGAAGGCGACAGTCGACAGGTAAGGCGGAAGGAGAAACCCAAAAACAAATCGGCCAGAGGCGAAATCGGCCAAAACAGCCAGAGGCCGAAACAGCCGAAACACCCAAAGTCCTGAGGCGAGCCGGACAGCTTGAATTCTGAAGGAAGGCAAGACGGCAGGAACGGCTAAAGGAGAAACCAGAGGCACTCTGAGGAAAACCAAAATAGCCGATAGCCGATGATCGGTCGGAACGAATTCTTCGGCAATCGCCTGTTTCTCTCACTCTCTCTCTCCAGAGAGAACTCTAAGCATTTTCAGTAAAAAAAAAAACCGCGGCGGGAAAACCAACGGTTTTTTGAAACTGCCAGTGGTTTCTAAAAACCGCCTCGGGGTTTGTATCAAAAAGACAGAAATGCCCTAACCCATTTCGGATATTACGTAGTCTGCCATGATAAAAAGACAGTTTTATCCCTTAGTAGTTTTTGAAAATTAAAGAAAAACCAGGGGCTGTTATTTTACGATATTGTCCAACCTAGTTTGGATAATTTTGTTTCTGCCACTCAGTCAAAAGACAGGTTTACCCTTGTTCTTTTGGAAAAATTATAGATTCGCCCTGAGAGTTAAAATTATGATTTTAACCCCGATTAGTTGCGAATTTTACAAGAATACCAAATAGTAATTTTACGAGTTTGTTCTTGTGATTTTACAAAAATTACAAAAGAAGATAAATAGATAAAATTACAAATTTATCCCTTGGTATCCCTTTTAGCGGGTTTAGAGGCAGAAAAAACTCTTAGAAAACATTTTCTACTTCATATTCTGCATCACTTTAACATGTCTCTTGCTTTGTGTGTTTTTGTTTCCTTTAAGACCACTTGATTGATATGTGTGTCTAAACTGATAAAAACAGAAAAGCTAAACGGTCTGAACTTCCAGACTTGAAAGAGAAGAATCCCACTGGTTTTAACACTAGAAGGTGTAGAGTATGTTTTAAAGGAAACAGTGTGTCCTCCACCACCAGACGCAAACCATCAACAATTATAAATGTATAAAACATTTCTAAAAGATAATATCATAGCAAGGACGATCATGTTAACATACTTGGAGGATGACTTAATTAAGGTCTTTAAAGAATATGAGACCGCCAAAGAGCTGTTTGACTCACTAACAACTAAGTATGATACAACTGTAAAATTACATGTGCAGTTGTTACTATAGAAATATAACTCCTTTAGAATGAAAGAAGGAGAAAATGTAGTAGAGCATGTAAATCACATGCTAGTGGTGGCTAAAGACCTAACCGTAGCAAAATCAGTCATCCCCGAACTGATGCAGATATCAACCATACTGAACAGTCTACCTCCATCATGGAACATGTTCACCACTGCCTTAAGATTAGGGTCTGAAATCAACATTTCTAAGTTGCCCCTAAAACTAGCAATTGAGTAAGAACATATGCTCAAAAATAAAAAAGAGAAATTGCTAGTGGTCCATGATGAGTTAGAGTCTAGCTCCAAATATAACTAGAAAAAGAAACCAAATAAAATGTTTGGTAATAATAACAAGAAAGGCGATTAAAGTTTTAAGAAATCGCAGGAAACCGCTTACCGGATCAAGTGTTTCAACTGTGGAAAGATGGGACACTACAATAGGGACTGCCGTAACAAAAAAGGTGGAGGAAACAACCCATAGTGCGGACAATCGGAGAAGCAGAATATAATCTGCGTAATTTTAGAATGTCTATACTTTAACTGCCCAATTATAGGTTGGTGGATAGACTCGAGAACAACAAGACATATCTCAAAGACCAAGGAAGGGGTAATTGACCTGAATGAATACCAACCCGGAGAACATCGTATATATATGAGAAACAATACATTCTCAAATGTTCTGAGTATTGGATCCTTTAGGATATTTGTACAAGGCAAACCAATTGTATTGACTGATGTGTTAATTGTGTCATCAATAAGACGCAATCTGGTCTAAGTCCCTGCCTTAGTTAAGAAGGATTTTGAAGTTAGGTTTATACCTAACAAGGTGACTGTGGGCAAACATGGGAGAATCTTGTTCTCAAGAGAATTCGATGTAGAACAAGAATTGTTCAAGTTATCTGATAATGAAAATTATCAATCTTCTGTTTATATTGGGAGTGTCTTTTTTGTTGATGTAAATATGTGGCATAAACGCCTAGGGCATATAAGTCTAGAAAAGTTGAGGAAATTATCCAACTTTGACTTATTGCTCAGATTTGAGGAAAAGACTTTCAACAAGTGTGAAGCTTGCATACAAGGAAAAATGACAAGAAAAGTCTTTTCTAAGGAAACAACAAGGGTAACAACCCTGTTAGAAATTATTCACACAGATTTATGTAGACTTTTCAGAGTAAAGATACACGAGGAAAGGGTTATTTTATAACCTTTATCAATGATTACTCTAGATATATGTATATATATCTTTTGGCACATAAATCAGAGACACTTTATGCTTTCAAAGAATATAAGCAAGAAGTAGAAAATTAATTAGGGCATTCGAATAAAGTCTTGAGATCAGACAGAGGAGGTGAGTATACCTCGACAGAATTCTTAGAATTTTGTAAAGACTTTGGCATTGCTAAACAAAACTCAATGCCTAGGACACCTCAGTAAAATGATGTAGCTGAAAGATACAATAGAACCTTACTAAACATGACAAGGTCTATACCGTTTACGTACTCAACAGAGTACCATGTAAAGTTGTATTCACTACACCATATGAGATGTGGTTTGGAAGAAAACCCAACCTAGGTCATCTCAGGAGGTTTGGATCAATTGCAAATGTTAAGATCCTTGATCAGTCTATAGATAAACTAAATAGTAGGTCCTTGAGGTGTATATTTATTGGATATCCAAATGGTTCAAAAGGATATCAGCTTTATCATAAGGACCACATACTCATTAAAAGCAGAGATATTGAATTCTTAGAAGATTCTAAGAATGACATCTTGGAAAACAATGAGGAATGTGTTGATGATTTGGTAGATTTAGATTAATCATCTTTTGAGCTCATAGAAGATCTTCCTAAAACTACCAATACCTTAAGTGGATATAAGAGGCCAAGAGCCACTCCGTACTACTTAAAGCATTATCACACTTATCTTACACAGAAAGTGTGTAATTAAGTAGATTTAGATGAGTTGATTGATAACTTGACTTATCAACAAGCAATGAACTTATCGGAAGCAACACTGGGAGAAAGCTATGGATGAGAAAATTGAATCCATTGAGAAAAACCAAGTCTAGGAATTGGCTGATTTGCCAAAAAAAATGAAAGATATAGGTAAAAGAAATACAAGGTCGATGATACAATCGATAAGTTTAAAGCGAGGTTGATTGCAAAGGGTTTTTCATAAAAAGAGAGGATAAATTATGTTGAGACATATTCCCTAGTTGCGAAATTTGTATCCATACGAATAATCTTGGCAATATCTGCATACTATGATTTGTTCTTACATCAGTTATATGTAAAGACAACATTTCTAAATGGTGATTTGGAAGAAATCATATACATACAGCAGGCCGAAGGATTTATGGTTAAAGGCCAAGAAGATAAAGTATATAGGTTGAAAAAATCCCTATATGGCCTGAAACAGTCACCTCACCAATGGTATTTGACCTTTCAAAATGTCATTATAGAACTTGGGTTTGTGGCTAACAAACTTGATCACTGTGTTTATGTCTGGAACAGTGGGAGCCACTTTGTCATCTTATCATTATATATAGATGACATATTGTTGACTGGAAACGACAATGAGATGATTGTCAAAACCAAGTCATAGTTGAACTCTAAGTTCAAAATGAAGGATATAGGGGAAGCATCCTATATCCTGAGTATGAATATCTCTCATAGAGAATCTAGACTCTTATGCCTGAGTAAGGAGAGATATATATATTATATCCTCAAGAAGTTCAAAATGGGTGAATGAAAGTCTGCAGATACACCTATTGCAAAAGGGGTGAAATTAAGTAAGGTTGATTGTCACGGTGAATGAGACGATAAGCCTAATGTTTCTTATGCACAAGTTGTTGGAAGCTCGATGTATGCTATGTTGTGTACAAGGTCAGATATCAGCTTTGCTGTTGGTCTTGTCAGTAGATATCAAAGTAATCCTGGTTGGTAGCATTGGGTAGCTGTGAAAAGGATTCTAAGATATCTGAAAGGAACAAAGGACTAGAAACTGTATTTTCAAGCAAATGAACTGAAAGTGGTAGGATACTCAGATGCTGACTTTGCTGGGAGCAAAGATGACAACAAATCAACCTTAGGACAAATATTCTTATTTGGAGGTAGTGTTGTTTCTTGGGCATGCAAGAAACAGGGTTGTGTAGCGTTGCATACACAGGAAGCTGAGTATGTTGCTTGTTATATGGCTGTAACAAGTGTTGTCTGGATAAGCCGCTTCATACGAGACTTGAAGCTGGAGATAACAGACGAGCTAGTGGTTATCTATTACGATAAAAATATAGTAATTACTCTTATTAAGAGTGGAACAGATTGCTTGAAAAGTAAGCATATAATGGTAAAATACCACTATGTTCATGATATGGTTATGAGAAAGGAAATATCCATCTCATACATGCCAACGGTAGACATGTTGTCAGACTCCTTAACAAAAGGCATAACAAAGGAACTCTTCTCAAAACATGTTAGAAACATGGGTTTGAGATATGTTTGATTATTGTATAAGTAAACAACCATACAACGGATATACAATTATTATATAGGTAAATAACCATATCACGAATGATTTGTTGTATAGGGAAATAACCACACAAAAGGTTCTGATTACAAAAGTAATCAAGAATCGACATAACTAGGGAAAACTCCTGAAAAGTGGGAGGAAAACTAATATGTTGATACACTTGGCTCGAATAGCCTGGTGGGAGATGTTACAAAATGGTGGTCATTTTCGGCTCGGGTAACGGTTGGACTGGCCTGAGGATCAGGCCAAACCAAGTAACGGATAGCCGTTACCGGATTTTTCTGTAACGACCGCCCATTAAAGCTCCCAGACGAGGGAAGCCACAGGTGGATAAGCCTAGACAAATGGAGGAGCGTCTTCCTATAAAGGTAGGCACATATAGAGACAGTGAGACATAGATATACAGTGAGAAATACCGAAAAATTACGGAGAAACGACATTTGTAT
This sequence comes from Brasenia schreberi, assembly GCA_036023115.1. Taxonomy (NCBI): domain Eukaryota; kingdom Viridiplantae; phylum Streptophyta; class Magnoliopsida; order Nymphaeales; family Cabombaceae; genus Brasenia; species Brasenia schreberi. The sequence continues at coordinate 42,006,661 of JAYKKT010000091.1, read as the reverse complement.
GTGCAAGCCCCTATGAGGGAACTTCGTGTCCATCGTCTTTACTCCTACACCATTTTCATCTCTGGAATCAGCAATCTTCAGTGCAAGGTAATCTTCTTTGCTCACAATTCCACATCCTTTTATACTATCTAATGGTAAAAGGGAGTAATTGTGACGCTCCGGAAACTGACCATCCACAGCATACCACCAAGAACGAAAGAAAATCATCCATCCGCATTCCACAGTGTTTCAGAGAACAGCCCATCCCCATGCTGCAGTGCGCCCGATAACATCTTGTCAGTGTTTTTGTTTGAGTGTCACTGTAAGCAAAGTATGCAGAAAACTGAATTAGCATAGCACAGACGTCATAGTTACTCCCCTTTGTTGTACTCTCTGGCGAGAGATCATTTGACATTTTTTTTTCTGTTTACAATGGCGAAGCCGACTCCAAATGCAAGCCGGCTCCTCTGTTGCCATCATCGGGCACTGCAGCAGCGAGATTAAGTTTATACTTACCGGGATTGGTTGGGTGCCATCTCTCAACCATAAGAGTGCGCGGTTTCGAGGGATGTGCAGTGATGTTTCTTCAAGCTTGCTGTTGTACCACCTTGCAAAATCAACAAAGAAGAACGCAAGACATAAAGCAAAACAATTTTACAAAATGAAACCCGAGTCTTCTTCTGCTCTTCCCCTCAGGACTTCGCCATAATCTCTTCTTCTGTGCTGCCACCGCCTTTCTGGATTATTTTGTTTCGGTCGATCCGGATTCCATACAATAACATACACATGATTTCAACAGCTTCCACACAATTAGCCCCCCAATGGACCCAGACTTAGGTCCTGAAAATAGACCTGGACAAAAGAATGGGTGGGTTTGGGTTAACCTAATTTTGACCTGGACCTGAAGTGACTAGACACGACCAAACCCATAGACCGGATTTGCCACTGCTAGATTATGTGGATCGACCCTCATTAATTATGGTTAGGATTTGGTAAAAGAAGAGTAGATCCATTTAGTAATCTGAGACTCCCCACAAGATGTGACCAAGTCACACTGACGTACATTGCATTGAATTGTATGAAAAACTTGGATCTGATCTCAGTTCAGATTTGGATTTGCAAAATTTAAGTATGAAAAACATTTAAAATTTGTTCTTGAAGGTTGACTTATTCTCCTGCAATTCATATAATATTGAATGAGGAAATGAATAAAAATAATCAAGCAAATGAACAAGGCTAATCGAGGAAGTCTAATCTGTTTGCTAAATTCATATCTATAAACAGTTAATATGGTTTCTTAAGGCTTCAAGCCTATGCATAGTTGTGTAAAATTGGTCCTGTCCAGGTAAGCTCATGCCCAGCTCCAATTTTAGAATGTTGATACCGGACTTAGAATTGGTTCATTTTGGATCTTCCATTAAGGAAACGATACCCAGATCCTGTAAAGAAAAACTAAACGGTAACTGGTTCCCTTTCTCTGGATCTTGATGCAGGGCAGTTATTAGCACTTTATATGATTTACCTATAAAATATAGTGATCTCGTGTAAATTTATGTGTGTTTGCTTACAACAAACTGGATCAGTTAATGTTGCGGGATCCATATAACGTCATCTAATAGAACCTCGGGCCCACTTTGGATCTGGAGCCTGATTTGGTCAGGATTCAACGTATGTTGATCCCTAATCACAAACAGGTTCATTGGGTCTCTTAGCGGTAAGTAGGACCTCTGATTATTTATAGAAGATGTACTTCTTCTAATTTGGTAGGCTGATCCACATATAGGACCATATCCACTAAAGACATCGGATATAGGCGTATACCGGATCCAAATTTTAGTTTAAGAGCGTTATTTGCTTGCAGTGATCTTCGTAGATACGAATTCAATGCACTGATCTGGATGGATAGCGATCCAATCCAAATTGGATAGACCCTCATAGGATTAGCCAGACGAGTATAAACAGGGCGATTGGATTCAGACATAATTGTGTCCAAACCAAAATTTGGACCCGATTTATCAACAATCCAAATTGAAATTTATCAATTCATAATTTGGCTCCCAAGTGCAATTAAATGGTAGAGTTGGCATCGTTGATAAAATAAGTTGGTGCGGAAATTTGAAGAAGTGGCCGAGCCCTTCAATAAAGAATGGCTATTATGAATTTATGATACAGATTCGCTTATTGTGTGAAATGGCTTCATATACGATAAATAAATTAAATGCCACTTGCAGGATGTATTATCGTTCGTGTGCACCTGCATTCAATTTCACTTGCTAAGTCAAGGCGTGGAATAGTACAGTAATTGAGAGGCGGCTTAGACACTGGGGATTTGGAACTGCCGGAAAATATTAACCGGGCTAAGAACCGGCTAAAACTGGAATAAGTGAAACCGAATCTTGAACCGGGGATCACCCCGTTCTATTTCGGTTCCAATTTTCATGAACCCAGAATCGGCCTGAAATGGAGACCGGGATTTCAAACCGAATCTTGAAGCTTTTTATGAATCAATGCGTGGTCAGAAAGTGTTGAATGATGTATTTGAACACTTTTTTAAAAGGAAAAAATTGAATTTGAACATTTTAACTTCAAGTTTAAAAGTTAATATCAACCTATTTAACGTTCGATTTCGATCGTCCACTTCATGTCAAAGACGGGCAAAACCTGGGTCCCCTGAAAAGCCTTGGCTTAGAACACGAAGCCAACAGGACAAAAGGTTCCTCTTAACCCGTCATCACCCATCAAGGTCAAGCCAAAAGTATTTGATCTCGGCCTTTGAGTTTCGCAACTACATTGGTCACCTCCTGTTGATTTCAAGAATAAAGCCCACCAATATTTAACTCTAATGAGAACTACACTGTGCGCTTCCCAAATGTGGCGGATAGGAAACTCGGACTTGACTCATGAATAATCATAAGTAAACCAAATAACTTTACATTGGAAATTGTTCCTAAAGGGAGAAAAAAAAGAAAGAGTGAGGACAGACAAATGGGCCCACCAAGAGGAGTCTTCTAAAGACTGAAGAAACGAAACGGGGTTTGTATCCAATTCAACCCCTTTCTCTTTTATCGATTTCCAAAACCAGTCTTCTGTTTAGCTACTTCGTTGGAAACAGTCTTACTTTTTCGCAAATTAGATAACAATCCTGCTAGCCAAAGGCATTGGCCTAAGTTGGGGAGTATTTTACAGAAGTGCAATGACCTCAGTCACTCCGCCGCATCGACCGCCTTGTTAATGGTGTTGCTCACAATCTTGCACAAGTAAGGATTCGGTTCACCAGCCTTTGTCTCTTGTGATCGACTTGGTTGACTCCTCCCTTCATTGTTGATGCTTTATTGATGGACAAACTGGCCTCTGCAACCAGGGTGAGGAACTTATGTAATAAAGGCATTCATGAACAAAAATGAAAAAAATGAAAGAAAAAGAAAGAGTAGGCAAAGATAAGGCTGTCATGGGGATTAGATAAAAATTCTGGTATGGATTTACAAAGAGATAAAATATGGGGATGGATTTAGCAGAAGTGGATGGAGAACAAAAAGAGGTTTCTTTCATGAAATCATCCGGAAAAGGGAAAGAAGAAGAAGAGGCGTCAGGAAGAGGCGTCTTCCGTCAGAAATGGAGGGTTACAGGAAGATATTTCTCCTTCGGTAAACGGTGAAATCTCTTTCTCCGAAAGTACGAAGCAAGCTATCAAATCAACCGATCGATTGACCAGCCATAGTTAAGCAGAGACGACGAAGCGGAAAGAGGACGAAGAAAAGGCAGAAATTCTCGGAATCCACAAAACCAGTTGAAGTAAATCACCCAATTAACCAAGAAATCTTTCCTTTGAGAGAAGTAGAAATGGCGGACGGGCTGAAGCAGCGTCTGACAAAGCCGATTCAGCTGGCAGATCAGGTGACGAATGCCGCCGACGAGGCGCGCTCTAACCGGCAGGAGTGCTTGGAAATCAAGTTGAAGACGGCGTCTTCACCATCATCCCCGCCGCCTCGTTCCGCAAGATGTCCTCCCTCCTCGAGAACTCCATCGGCGACGTTTCCTGGCTCCTCCGCGTCTCCACCCCCGCCGACGACCGCGCCGACGAGTATCTCGGCCTCCCTCCCCATCGCCGCCAACGAGCCCATCCTCTGCCTCATCTGGGAGCAGATCGCCACACTCTACACCGGCTCGCCGGAGGATCGCTCGGACGCCGCCGCCTCCCTGTCACCGCCATCGGCCTCCTCGGCCGCGACCCCGAGAGCGTTGACCATATGATCATGTCCGGCGTCTGCTCCACCTTCGCCAAAATCCTCAAAGATGGTCCTATGAAAATCCAAGCCACCGTCGCGTGGGCTATCTCCGAGCTCGCCGGCAACAACCCGAAATGCCAGGACGATTTCGCGCAGAGCTACACAATTCGTCTCCTCGTCAGTCATCTCGCCTTCGAAACCATTCAGGAGCACAGCAAGTACGCCATTACCGCCCACAAAATCCCTCCCTCCGTCGCCCCGCCGGCAGCCGGTTCGACCAGCACCATGTCAATACAATCCGTCGTCCAATCGAGCATAGCCAACAAGAATCATCAATTGCCCCACCCCAATACCAGCCAGATGCAAGCCGTCGTAGTCAACACCATAAGAAACCATCAGCAGCAGCAACAGCGAGCGCAAAACGGCAAGCACCACGGCGCGAAGATGTCTGTCTCGGGGACGAGCATCAAGGGCAGGGAATACGCAGACCCTGACACGAAAGCGCACATGAAAGCCATGGCGGCCCTCGCGCTGGGGAAGCTCGCGAGGAAGAACGTCCAGATCTGCCGCAGCATTACCGAGTCAAGGGCGCTCCTATGTTTCTCTGTCTTGTTAGAGAAAGGCCCCGAGGACGTACAGCTCCATTCCGCCAATGCGCTCACGGAGATCGCCGCGGTCGCCGAGCAGAACGCCGACCTCCGAAGATCGGCGTTTAGGCCGAATACGCCCGCAGCGCGGGCCGTGGTGGATCAGTTGCTGCGGATTGTTGTCGATGATGGGTCGGACACCAAGCTGCTAATTCCGTGCGTCAGGGCGTTTGGGTGTCTCTCCAGGACGTTTCCGACTAGAGAAACACGGCTGGTTCCTCCGTTAGTTCGGCTGCTGGACGAGAGGGATGGCGTGGTGATGCGCGAGGCTGCGATAGCGCTTACCAAGTTTACGGACAAGAAGAATTACCTCCATGTCGATCACTCCAAGGCCATAATTGACTCCGGCGGGGTGAAGCATCTGATTCAATTGGTGTATTTTGGGGAGCAGATCGTGCAGATTCCGGCATTGGTGCTTCTCTGTTGCATTGCGTTCAGTGTGCCGGACAGCTCTGCGCTGGCCGAGGCCGAAGCGCTCAAGGTTCTGGAGTGGGCATCGAAACAGAGTAACATGAATCAGGACGATTACCTTGAAGAATTGCTGCCGGAGGCAAAGGCTAGATTGGAGGTGTACCAATCTAGAGGCCACAGAGGAGGAGGAGGATTCCACTAAGAACAATCGAAGCGGTGTTCATGGTTGTGGTATGGTTGGTTCTCCCTAGCCTGTATCATTATGGGGAGCAGATGTATATATATTCTTTTGTTTTTCTCTTGGAACTATCAAGGATTGGATGTTTGCTTCTATTTAATTGATTATTCAATGTTGGAGTTCTTGTTGATTGGAATCATATCAAAAGGTGGGAATTTGGAGTTACATGATAGATTAGGGTTTTCGGTTTCTGCAATGGGAAGGCGAAGACCTGGTGCAGATTTGCAACTTCATAGGTGGCTATAGTCTCTTCATTGCAGTTGCTGTTTTTGCTCAGAAACAGTGCTTGTATTATTACCCTTTGCTTATAGAATATCAAGTGAACGGTTGGAATTTTGCTAATCCTTTCATAGTTCTTCAGAAGCTCAGACATTGTCAGATATCAACACTTTTTTCTTGGTGTGTGTTCAAGAAAACAGGGCCTGTGCTTAGTTTAGCTTCCTCACCCTAGTACTCAATTGACTCATTTCTTTGTGTTTACTGTGTTGTGCCTTTACATGCTTCTGGGTAAGCTGAGGAAATACTGTTGCAAAGCTGAGTACCGTAACAACTTTCTGGAATTCTGTGAAAGTGACAACTTAGCGGAGCACGATCTAATCTAGCAACTGATAATTTGAAAACTGGAATTTCTTTTAAGTGTTATTTGAGGTGGCAGGTAACTTGTATATGTTTAATAAGATTGGAAGCAATGATTGTAGGTTCTTTTCTTTTTATTTCAGAGTCCAATGCTTACTGTCTGTTGGTGAATCAGCAATTCGGTTTACAGCATGAGAATTATTTCAGAATGATTTATTATTTTGTACAGATGGGAAGGGCTTAGATTTATGAATTTGTGGTCTTATTATCTCATATGGATTAAAATAGTATGCAGATCGCATGGCGAGAAATAGCTATAACCTTTCTAGCAGGGCGACCCACAAGTTGATGGTCAGAATTCGATACCTGGGGGCGTTCATCTTACTTCACTCCTCCCATTTGTAACAAAAAGAAAATTAATATAGAGATCATTGACAGGCTCTGTGAATACAATGCTTTCAACATATCACTGAAATGATTTATATTCTTATGACAGAAGTCAGGGGGGGAAATGAACATGAGAAAGTCCAGCATCCTCCAATGTAAGTCTCCTGCTGTATGTTCGGAGACAATTAGAGAATTACCCAAGCTAAGGAGTTTCAACTTTTAACTGCCAGAAGCATTGCTTTCTCCAACATATAAATTATTCATCTCTACTCCGACATTTTGATGAAAAGAAGTGAGTACTATTTCCTCCATATTGGTAAAGTAAATAAAATACAGTACAAAGTTAACTCTGTTAAAAATCACACTATCACCACCCATTCATATTGATATTACAAATAAGCCTTTTCCCATACTACATTCATATTGATATTACTCTTAACAAATACTTCCTTCCCTGTAAGTTTATTGTCCAGACGGCTGTTTGCTTGAACATGCTCACAAATGGTTTATCGTTTTACGAACCGAACCTAACCAAGCGTAGAGAGAGGTTTCCTTTGATACCGATTATTTACGTAAATTTTCATTTGTGAGAGAAGTTAAATGACACCTTGGATGCCTAATACAATTACCTTGAGAGCATGAATTAGTTAAAATGAAAAAAATTGTCATTTGACGAATTTTCATAAGCCAAAACACCATGTTTATGTTCAGCTCATATGGTTTAACGAACAGAATACGAACTGGCAAGGTATGAGCTGAACTACGACCCGCATGATTCATTTACAAGCCCTAGAACAGGTAGAACAACTGTTCTAAGACACCATTGGTGTTATTCTAAGAAAATGAGTTGCATAACTTTTGCGCCGATATCTCCGACTTCTGATTGCTCATCTTGTGCATATTGCATGATGAAGCCATACTCCAACATAACCATCATAACAATGAGAAAATAAGAATAGATTAGCATTCAAACTACAATGTGAACCATATGAGCACGTAAGCTGAATGAACTCAAACAAGTTCTTTTGTTTGAGTATAAACTGCTACCAATAAATATTTTTCAATAATATATGGGTGCGTCGGGGTGGGGCATGTTCATTTTCTCTAGAAGGCATCCGAGTCGAGCCCCAAGCCAGGAGATCCATGGCTCTTTGTGCTACTTGTTAATGCCTTGTTCAAGTTGACTTCTTGGTACTTCCTTTTCAAATGTTCTCGCAAATTTTCATCTTAGCGTCATCTTAACTTATTACTAACTTCCTGCAGATTTAATTACACCAAAGCTGCCTTGTCCGAAAAATTTGAAATGCCTTCGAACCAGCATACAGTGGTGGATATGCATTGATCAAAGGCTGAACTCCCTGCCCTACTCAAAATCTAAAAACAAGTATAGCTCACGGTTGAAACCATGGCCTATAGTAAAGCGATTCAACGCTGCCTAAAATTTGTCCACATAGTCAATAGAGCTCACGGTAAAACCATTTGCTATTCGTGACTTTTCCACGAGGCGTTTGATTGGTGCTACTCTCTTTTAGACGTTGGGGCCAGGGCCCTCACTCTAAATCCCATACTGCACTTCGTGAAACAAGCCACCCCACCCCTAAAGCCCACGGGATTCTGCAATGTACCTCTCCTACATAACAAAACTGCGAGCTGCCAACTTTCTTAAGCTATTAAAGTTGGATGAGAAGAAAATTTTCTATGACAAGTTATTTAGAGCTTAATTAGTCCCTCCTGAAAACGAAGAAAACAACATACAAAGCTATTTCTTGATCTTATTCTACGAAATATCTGGCTTGAAAGACCAGCTTGCCTGTTGGAGAGATAGAGAGAGAGGGAGAGAGAGAGAGAGAGAGAGGGAGTTGCACAAGATTTGTGGGAAATTGGCACATAAAGGATATGTTCTTATTTTTATTGCCCAGTTTTAGCATATAAAAATATGTTGGACCAAAACCAAGCCTTTTCCCACGTTAAGTGGCGTTTGCTACATGGATTCTTATGAGTTTGATCTCGTGTTATCTGAACTAGAGAAAACATCTTAGACGTGGGAAGTAAACTTTCTTGTATATTATCACAATATTGTTGGTTGACAGTAGACTTCCCTACATATTTGATATTATCGAAAAGAAGTCTGTATTAGAACTTGTTCTATACTTTGAAACTATGTACTCCACAAGGATTCTTCAACTTGTATCCTCGATCAAATCCAACTCTATACAAAAATAGGTATCTCTCGTCCTTTTTCACTATTTAATGTGACATCAACTTGAAGCAAATTCAAACGACTACATGTGATTTCTTGGTATCAAGGGTCTACCTCTTAAATTCAGATTACAAAGAATTTCCTCCCTTCAATAACAAGCCTTTGCCTAAAGTTCTCAATGTGTCAATGGGTCACCGAAGCCCAGCTCGAGTCTGATTGCTACGCATTGTAGCATTTGCTTATGACCTCACCATACTCAAGGGTGGAATAAAGACCTACAACACTCTGGCACCAAATAAAACTGCAAAAGTTTCAAGTAAAGCCATTACGAAAGAATATTTTTGTTGGTTTCTCTTGTGAGGCAAAGCACGGCCTCGCTTATGATACAACACTTGATATCTACACTTGAAATAACTGACTGAAATGTATTTGCAAGTCCAGATGGTAACTCAAATGCCAATGTTAAATATTATAACTTTTCATTTACAGCCTCATTGTTTAAAGAGATTCAAAATATGATTTTTTCCTTCGTGTATTTTTGTTCTATTGCTTGGTTTAATGGTATTATATTGAAGTATTGGCCATGCTCAAGCTATAAAACCAAGTGGCAGACAGACTCCTTTCCTCCATGTCGCGTGCTGCTTTAGTTAAAATGCTTCGTAGCCTCCTTGATGAACATATTAAAGTTTTGATGAATCAGACTCTTTTGGAAGATCTTGTAATTCAATAAGATGAAATAATCGCCACTCCCTTTCGATCATGCAGCTGGCTATCAACATTAACTTACAACAGTAGGTTTCTTCAACAAGAGGCCCATAGAGAAGAGGCACTGGCGCCACGGATCTCATGAAACAGGATGAATTCTGATAGCCACAGCTACTTGTGGTATCCTTTGCTCCACACAGGAATGGAGTAAACCAAAATCTCCAGGCCGAAAGACAAGCCCACACTCAGTAAGATATAAAGAGCAGCTCTCCACTCATGATCGCCCGGACGATCACAACTATGATCCCCCATATCACTTCCGATGATTAAAACGAATACCTCTTGAACAAAAGTAGATACAGTGCTCAAGCATCCCAAGAAACCAAGCTGGATTGCCTTTATCACCATATCTGAATACTTCGTTTTTATCTGCACACAAATGTACGCACAAAATGAGCAAATTATTTCATACAAAGTTTCACAGTAAAAAGTGCAACGTTGCTTCACGGAGAGTACCGCGAAATTTATTGTAGATAATGCATCCATGATTCCTACTGAGCCTATATTGGCAATCAGAGTACCATAAGGTAGCCATTTTATCTGCTGCCTTGATCGAAAGCTTGCGTCATTGAACCTTTTAGCCAGAAACCATCGTGCCCATACACCAAATGGACCTATCAAGCATGCTAAAAATAACCTGGCCCAATCATTTGGTCCAAATTTCAAGCAAAGCAGTAGAATGAATAGACCGAATAGTGTAGCCAACACTGTTACAGATGTCCAAAAAAATGCAGCATAGTGCCGTTTCTGCTCGACCTTAAGTGAAACGCCACCTCTCGTTATCCTCATGAAAATCCACCTTGTCGGCTCTGCAGTTAGCAGCCCAGCTATGAGGGCAACAAGCGTAAACACCATGCCTATTAAGATATCAACAGGAAGTTAATCAAAACATCTGATAAACAAACACGAGCTGCATGCTTTCATAAATCGAACCATGAAATCTCTTAGTATAAATCAAGTCAAAAGCTTTACATAATTAAATATGTTTTACAAGTAGATGCAAATCATTTGTCAGAATGCACTAAAATGTAATATAAGGTAAACACAAATGGGTAAAATCTGATCTTACTGTAAATGATGCCATAGATGCAACGAACCCATTCTCCTTGAGTTGCTAGATTGATCATTTTCTGAATCCATCCACTAAATGTTGGAGGCTTCCCAAAAAACCAGTTGTCAGCCCCAACGCTAACAATTCTGAAACTTCAGATATATTTCTTTTGAAAGCGATCCCAAACCAACCCATTAAAAAGGATCCAACAATATTGGCTGGAAGGTCCGTATAATATAGAGACTGGTCACTCGTAAATTTTGCACCATTAGGCCCCAAGAGATTTTGCAACCAATACCTTAGGCAGACCTGAAAATAAATGGAAGAAAATCTGCATAAAAGCTAGCTAAGGATGTTTAACCAACTACAACTGAACCTTCAGCTAGTAGAACATCTTGGTTATAAACTTCTATATAAAAATGGCACATATCCATACTATCAAGTGACTTCCCCGAGTCTTCACAGGCTTAAAGAATTTACCGCATTCAAACTTTAGTAGGTCTGAAAATCTAAAGTGCGTATTGCAATGAAATGCACATGAATGAGAAGAAAAGCAATAAACTGGACCATTATATTCAGAAAACTACGATGTTCTTACGTTTAAACATCTTTAACAAAAGGAAAATATTTAGGTACAATTGCTTCATACAAATCTTCCAAAAGCATCCTAGTCAGCAGAAGTATAGAGTCTTATATGCTTGCATTACACATTTATAGAGTTGCTTACCCCAAGGATTCCGAAAAATGCCAGGTGAGCAAGAGCAGGTATCTCAGATACCATTGGAAGTGGTTGCTGCCTAGGCTGTAACATTAACATTACGACAGAAATTATTTAGGCCATGTTATCTTAACAAAGAAACAAACTCGGAAAAGAAAATGAACACAAAAATTGAGTTAACGTGGTAGCTAGCAGCTAATAAGATAAATGTTTTATATAGAAATAAGATCTTTTAAGTTTTTAACCATGAAACAGACACACCCATTAGGAAGCAAAGTACATAAGGAAATACATAAGACAAAGAAGACAATCAATGAATCATTTCTTTTCAAGGAAAAATCTCCTCAATCACCTGTTCTGTCAATATCCTAGTCATTCTCAAAGACAGAGTATGCAACGTAGCGCTATAGGTTGTCTCATCTTAGATTTACATCTGATGCTCCAAGTAAATGAAACCATGTAATCCACCATTAAAACTCACGAGCAAGCAGAAAAAGCTGGTAGTGCATGAAACCCCTCAAAGGTACCATTTTATGTGTTTTCAAACATGTCTATCCCATCTATTAATAACTATAATATTTTCAAATGATCCCTGAGTTGATTCCACACTGATTAGGGAAGAGAATTAGCCGTACAATAATTGTTCTGATTCCTCCATGCCCATGAGGCTGCAACAGTAATAAATTCCCTGGAAGGCAGGGCTTCAAAATCTGAGTTTAAAGTAACAGCTAAGACGTCATTATTGAGGATCTCAGACGAGTTGTTCTCTTTGCAACACTTCATATTGGTTCGACAAAAAAAGCCAACTCAAGCTAAAAATACATACTTTCGCAAAGGTCACATTCATGAATAGAAGGATTGAACTTCTGATTCCTCCAACCTAACAAGGCCACAAGACTAGTAAATTCCCTGGACAGCAGGGTTCCAAAATCTGAGGTTAAACTAACAGTGAAGACATTAGAATCTAGAACGAGTTCTTTTTGCAACATTGGATCTACAAAAAAAGACAATTTAAGATAAAAATGCATGCTTTCACGAAGGTCACATTCATGAGTAAAAGGGATGAAAATCTACCCTTCAAAGAGAAGTTCAAGTACGGTTGTCACTAGCTGCCACTGTTAGTAGCAAGATCCATTTTCTGGAATATCTGATTTAATATTCTTATTTTGTCATAAAAAACAAGAAGATCTACAAACTCACCTGAACAGGTGACTTCAAATCCTTACCACATCCGTTACAATGCATGGTAGGGTTAACCATCAATTCTGAATCTAAAGGTGAAAATGGGGGTCGCGTACCAGGAAGAAGAGCTTCTTGGAACCGCAGTATTAGAACGTCATCCGGTACAACTGTCCCATTCTCCACGAGTGATTCATCTCCATCCGCTCTCAATGATATGGAACCAAATCTCGAGCTTATATTGCGAAGGAGCGCCCCATCAATAACAATTTGGAACTCTCCAGAACTCAAGGATTGCAAATGTTTGTCACTTGTGCCGTCCCACTTCCAATCAGCTGCTGAAGGCCCTTCTGCAAATGCTGTCTTGTCATCATTTCCTTCAAACTGACCGCTTATGGTCCGAGATAGGGAGATTCTTCTCCTACTTTCATCATGGAAAGAACCACTGTATCCTCTATTTGAGAAGCACATTGATCGAGCATTTTCACCACCTAGCTCCAAAATAGCTTCTATAGACCTTTCTGGAAGTTCTGACTCTAAATTGTTAGGTGACCCTGTTCTTCCCATGATACTATAGCTTCAGCTACGAGAAAAAGTTGACAGAAAGTTCAGTAACACTTGATCCCACGTGGAGCAGAAAGAGAGAGAGAGAGAGAGAGTTGCATTGCAGAACAGGGGAGTGTATTTGAAGCCAATAAACTAAACTAGCTTAGTTCTTTATTGATTAAGACGCCATCCTTGTTATATGACTGGGGATGAGGACGCCCTAAGCTTATACACTTTTGTCTCACAGAGATTGGAGGGACTAAGCTCACGATTCTAGTAAATTGCATCAACTATGATAACAGGAAAAACATAATCTATGTCACATGCGGGGAGCACTGAAACAAACATATGGCAATCACAAGAAATGTGTTATTGCGTCACATCAGACCTTTATCTCTCTTAATTAGAATGAGGCAAGAAAGAGAAAAAGGAGAAACCGCCAAGAGATAAGAGGCCAATTAACAGCACAGAGAAGGAGAGAGTATCGCCAAAGGACGAACCCGGAGCAGCTGAATTGAAGTAATGAGAAGAAGCATTGATCAACGCCGACGGCGGACGCGTTTACGATGAAAGAAACAGTTTACGGTTCTGAAATCAAATGTAAATCATGGGAAACGAATGAAACTCCAAGATTGAATAAAGAAATAGGTGAGGAAACGGAGGAAACAGAGAGGAAGATGAAGGAATACGCAAACCACCGCGTCATCAACACATTGACGATCACATGCACATTTGACTTTCTGCAAATGCAATCGCATCAACCACTCACCGAATAAAAACCAAGGCGAGTCAAACGAGATAGCAGCAAAGCCACCGGTGGCGTCCTCTCCGGGAGCTATCGCGGCTTCTTCCTTCTCCGTACCGACGGCTGCCGGATCCACGAGGGAAGGCGGAAAGCGTTGCATGGGAGTTTCCTCCGTCCGTAAATAGCGATGCACCCAGCCAAAACTGGAAAGCGAAAACATGTTCTTCGAATCTCACACGTTCTCTAGAGGTGCTCAATCTGACGCGTCTCTGGAAACTCGTTAAGTTTTACATTTTACGAATACCTGTACAATATGTTCTATAATTCAAATGACCCCCGAAAACTTTTTTAGACTTTTATATTCCTTCCCCAAAAAGATCCCTTGTGACCACTAGTTGCAGAACTAGGGGTGTTCAAGGATACGTCGGAACCGAACTAAACCTGTTTTAGATACTGAGTTTGGTTAGATTCGGTTCTACCAAGAAAACTAATTAATGGTTTGATTCATGATTTTGATGTTAATTGGTCAAGGATAATATTTACTCTTAATAGTTTAATATATGCTAGTTGGTCATTGATCACATGATATTAAAATAATTTGTTTTGAGAAGGGTAAGGTGTTTTGGGTCTCTAGTAAGCAGATGAGGTCATGTTGCATTGGCTATTGACAGAAGTCGATGGGTGTCTCGGTGGGGCTTTGATCAGCATGGTTATTACAGTGCAGTGTTTTGGTCATTTTCAGAGAAGTTCAGCAGAACTCTGAGCTGTGAATCGATGCTAAACTTCAACACACAGAATACAAGATTAAACAAGAGCTAGCATGAAACAGTTAAGAAAACCAAGACGATCTACCTGAACACAGATAACAGGCCTGACAAATTTAATTTGCTTGATCCAAGGGAGAAATCGTCGACGAACTTGGAGGTGACTCCACTGCAGGGAAAAGGAAAAGGGGTGCTGTATTCATCAATCTTTAAAAGAACCAAAGATTAATAAGGGACCAGCTGGTCGACCTCCGATGCCATCTCTCATTCTAACGATTTGAAAAAGAGAAAATCGGCATCGACCTTGGCCGGACGGTGGTTAATCATCAATAAATATCAAGTTTGATGCTATTTTTAATGCAAAGTATAGTCGAAAATGAAATTGACAAGGTCGCCAATTTAGATAAAAGATGAATGGATGAAATCTGGATCGAACCCTCTTCATCTTCTTTATTTGGTGCATTTTCGATCGTTTTCCTTTTCTCTTTCTCTCCTCCTAAATTATGTACCTGGGAAATTTCCCACTCTCTCTCTCTCTCACGCATTCACAAACAAGGGAAACTTGAGACTTTCACTCCCTCTCGGTGCATATCGTGTAATGTGATATGGAAATCAAGGAAGTCAAGATTGTGGAGAAACCAATACACATCTTGAGTAGACATTGTTGAAGAAGCTGGAGCAGCTAAAAATCATCTAGAAACCGACCCATGTTCATCTATAAAAGGAGGTCATCCACTCACATTACAAGACATCGTCAATTTTTTTTCCATTGGAAGTTTAAACTTTCTGTATTAAGTTGCACAATCAAACCTACAACCACATATTTTTTTAAGTTTTGTTAAAAATCTATTGTCCCACTGATTTCTTTTTGACTCTTGATCCTTTGAAACCCTCGTCCTCTCTACTTTTCAAGAGAATAAAAATATACTAAGATTAAAAACAAAACAATTTGACTCTATCAAAGACATATAAGATCTCAATCAATCAAATGTCGTTTTGTTGAAACGCTACAACGTACTCAATTTGTATGAGAATAAGCTAATTTTTTGCTCTTTCAAAAGATTAGTGTGTTTTCTTTCTTAAAAAAACAGGAATCATGCTAATCGAACAATAAATGAATACGAGAGAATTAGATGAAAAAAAAGCAAACCCTATTAGAAGGCTCACACCAATCCACTACCCACATCTTAATAGGATTGGAAGTGTGTGTGTGTGTGTGTGTGTGCACGCGCCTCTTCACTTCTTTGTGTCCCTTGACTCCCCCTTTTTTGGTATCTTTTGACACCTGGTCCGTATTATTGCAAAACAATTTTGATTGTGTTCGTGTTGCGTCAAGTAATACCGAACCAATGTCATGCCGTGTTCATGTTAACCCATGCACGACACGACACGACACGAATTCGTCACCCCTATTGTCTTACTAACCATATCGGTCTCACTCTGGTACGCCCCAATTGACAAGTGAAAAATATCCAAAGAGGCAACACAATAATTCAGAATTATTGCTATAAAAAAACTTGTAGATATTAAAGTAAAGGATGACGAAAGCATCCCAACCATAGAAAGCGACGGCTTCTAATTGCTCCTTTATTTCATCCAAGCCACAATCTACCACCGGTCCCAACGGCAAAACAGTCAACCCGAAACCCAAACAAGTAACTATCTCTCCTTTTATCCATTTTTAAAATTAAAAAACAAATAAAATAATTCTTTATTATTTCTTTTGCTGCTTTTTTGTCTAAAGCAAACTTAAATTTATACACATACTTGTATTGAGTTTAATTGATCGAAACATATGGTTCTCTAAGTAGGTTCCGGCACGACTAAGCCTGTTTTTCTCCTGTGATATGATCGAAGCCCCCGGGAGCGACCGGAAAAAGGAAGTATATACCCGGCTTACTTGTTATTTCTCTCTATAAAAGGAAAATTTACAGGAAATTTTCTCAAAAAAGTAATTCGAACTAATTTAAGTATAACTAATCCATATTGCAAATGGCTGTTGGTAGTACCTAACTGTTGGCTACACCAAAATTATCAAAAAGAGAAAGAAATAAGAAAAAAGTGGTATTATAATTGCAAGCTTTACCTTCATACCCGCTTGAATTTTAATAATTTATTTTTCTTGAAAATCAAATCTTTCCCATTACATATCTACACACCAACCAACCCATCATCAAGAAAGAGAGAGAGAGAGAGAGAGAGAGAGAGAGAGAGAGAGAGAGAGAGAGAGAGAGAGAGAGAGAGAGATGGGAACTCAGGTCTCCAAGCAGATGGAGCGCCGGACGTCTGTGGCCAGCGAGAAGCAGCAGTTGGAGGAACTGCAAGAGAAAAGAGGGCTCTCCTTCCCCGGGTCGGATTACAGACCCGCGGATCGGAAGAACTGGATGTCCTCCCTGGACCTTCAGAAACTCAGGATCAAGTCCATCGTCTGGCCTGGTACCCATGACTCGGGAACCAACAAGATCGGCATCCGGTATGTCTCACGGCCCTTCGCACAATGCCAATCCCACTCCATATACCGGCAACTTGTCCTCGGTGCCCGAGTCCTCGACATCCGAGTCGACCAGAAACGACGAGTCTGCCATGGAGTTCTCACCACTTACAGCATCGATGTCGTGATCCAAGACGTTAAGCGGTTCCTGTCTGAGACCAAGTCGGAGCTCATCATCTTGGAGATTCGGACGGAATTCGGGAAAGAGGATCCACCAGAATTTGACAAGTACCTCATCGAGCAGTTCGGAGACGTCCTGATCCACCAAGACGAAGGCGTGTTCGACCGGACCGTGGCCGAGTTGTTGCCGAACCGGGTGATCTGCATCTGGAAGCCCCGGAAAGCCGCGCCGCCCGGTGCTGGATCACCATTATGGAGTTCAGGATATCTTAGGGATAATTGGATCGACACGGATCTGCCCATGAAAAAGTTTCAGAGCAACCTGGATCATCTCCGGCAACACGCATCGGTTTCAGATCGGAAGTACTTTTACCGGGTTGAAAACACGGTGACGCCGCAGGCAGACAACCCGGTTGTGTGCGTTCGGCCGGTGACGGGTCGGATCCACGGGTTCGCCCGACTGTTCATTGCCGAGGCAATTGCCGAAGGGATTTCGGATCGGATCCAGATTTTTTCCACGGACTTCATCGACGAAGACTTCGTAGATGCGTGCGTCGGACTAACACAGGCCAGGTTGGAAGGGAAAGCGTAGACTTCTTGAATCTCTTCCATCACCCGTCTTGCAATATGCTCTAATGATTCTTTCTCTTTACTTCATTTTATCTTTTAAACGTTGGGGTTCGGCAAAGCCCTAATAGATATCCACGCCCTGTGCGTATCGAACTCGAGACCTTAGGCAGGGAAGAGGGAGATCCTTAATCCAAATGGTGTCGTTTGTTAGCTTTACATTGTAAAGGTGTGAGGTTAAAGCATCAAGAGCATTAGCTCAACGGCAGGGTGTTTTAGTGCCGTTGCTGCTCGTGGGGAGTTCGACTCTCAGATGGTGCGTTGTGGGCGTATGCGTTAGGCTTGAAACTCTCTGATAATAAATGAAGGATTTTCTGTAAAGTCTTTTAAGTGAATATGTGGAGATAATAATAAAATTGTTGGATGTGATTAGTGGTAGCCTCTTCGCAAATGAGAGAAAAGGCTCGGTCACTGAGGTGAGTCAGGTGCCCTTTTCGGGTCGAGAGATGGTCAATCAGGTGGAAGCATGCTAGGAGGTAGTGCTAGAAAGCGAACCAGATTTAAACACAAACACCTCTTTCTTTCTCACCTTACCTCACGCATAAACCCAAGCATTTATACCTCTCACAAATCAAACATAAAACCATGGTTCCTCAAAATCATAATTAGGCCCATGTGAGTCAAATCCTTTAGTTCTAGTACCACAGGCCTACCACCATGAATCAACCCCACCCCTACGTATTGACTTCATAGTTCTGTGACCATCTACCATGATCCAAAATTTTCATTTTCAATTTGATTTGATCCAATCTAACCCCCTAAGCTTGTCATTTATTGAGCATATTCGTTTTTAATTTGCAACTCAAAAAATCACCTTTTTGTGTAATTAGAACAACCCAGTGTAATTTTAATATAATATGAACGTTTAAATGTTATATCACTATAATCTTCTCTTAAACATCAATAATGTGTTCTAGTTAGTATTAAATAAACTAGATACCCATGTCAATGTTTCAACACTGTGTCAGCAGATTAGTTAGTATAAGTATAGGCTCACCAGGCCCGGCACGAACCCGGGGAGCAACACCCAAGCAGCGTATCGACATCTAATCTTCCCATAGAGATGAGAAATCCTTAATAATCTAATTGTCAGCATGAATCAGTGTTTACTGGATATTATTATCTAAAGGTCAAGAGTAAGCAGTGGTTTCCACCTATAATCTATGTCAAGACTAAAAATTTGATGAGGTAGATGTCTCACCAGCAACCGTATACATCCACCATCGAGTAGGGATGGCAACCGTATACAAATACGTGGTGTGTGTGTGTGTGTGTGTGTGTGTGTCAGGGTATCCTATCCTATACCAGTACCAAATCGGGTTGGGTCGGGTCTTATCTCCTTCATACCCGAACCTGATTGTGTGAGGCAGGTCGGGGTTGCACGGATCAGGTCAATATTGCCATCCCTATTATGCAGAACACAAAAGTGTAACATTAGCTGGATCTAGTGCTACTGTCCGAGTTTGGGTCAAAAATGAAGAGATCCAATTAATTATTCAGTCCCAACGCACAAGAAATTCGAGCTTGTCCGTTGAGGAAAAAGATTTTCAATAAGATGGTCAAAAGTTCAATACCCCAGAGCGCATTTGGTGTTCAAAAGTTCAATAACGTTATTCCATGTTGATAATGAATCACAAGTATTCATACACCTTATTAAAGGGCCACAGTTCTCAATACCCCAGAGTGCATTTGGTAAAGTTCAATAAGATTTTCAATTACATTATTCCATGTTGATAATGAATCACAAGTATTCATACACCTTAATAAAGGGCCACAGTTCTCAAAATCATCAACCAAAAATGGAGCGACTAGCAATATTACTTCCACATATAATAATTACTTGCTATATCAATCCAGCCCACGCAGCGGCATGATCCATCTTAGACCACTATCCTCAAGTAGAAGGCTTCTCAAGCAAATCTAGCCGCCACCATCTTCTCCACCACCACCACCACCAAACACGCTTGGTTACAGGCTTTACCCTAACCATCATGCCAGAGTAAGAGCGCTTGCTATAAGCTTTGTCGCCGCACTGGTCACCACGATCGCCTGACTCCTCTCACGCTCGATCGCGAATTGCCTGAAGAAGCTCCGCGACGACGCCGACGAGGGAAGCCTACCAGAGAGGGCGACCCCGGGATCGATCTCGGTCTCGGTGCGATCCCAACTGCTAGTCTGGTGCGCGGGGCGGTCTCGGCAGAGGAGTGTAGCGCCATCTGCTTCAATGGTTTCAGTGAGGAGGAGGACGTGAGGGTGGTGCCCAGGTGCAGGCACTCGTTCCACAAGGAGTGCGTTGCTTTCTTATGCAAACCCCTGAAAAGTATATAAATTGGGTAGATTTCTATTTGAGTGGCACATTTGGTTTGTAAGGAAATGGTCATTTTCCGCAATCAAGCACAGAAATGGCTGAATGGCCATCCAACCGTTATCTATAGACCAGATACGGGGAAAAAATAGTTATAACGGCTATCAAAAACCGAAACCGATGGAGAGTTTTCAAATATAACTTTTAACCGTTGGGATAAAAAACTCCATAACACATACCTATTCTATACATGTTTTTCGTTGTTGCCTACCTGAACAAGAACATCAGGGGACACTTGGAGGTCCATGGCAAGCAAGAACTGGCAGGAAGTCAACGATCTACTCACATGGTTTTGGTTGAAGCCTCTCGTACAAATTGCTCAAATGTTGTTTTGATGAAATAGGTACATGTTCCTTTCCGTGTAAAGACAGATGAACACCATCAAAGAAGAATTAAATGCAGATGTAATACATCTATGTATCGAAGAAATATGGAATAAAATCCTCAGTTACAACAGTTATCAAACCTGAAACCTTTATCTATAAACTCTCTCACTCTGTGTGTGTTACAGATAGTAATGCTGATGGTGGCTAGTGAGACCTCCCCAATAACAGTGACAATCATGAGGCCACCACATGGAGATTCAATCATAGAAAGCCAGGTTGGTAGAGTTAATCTACTTCGTCCTTTTCGGGATTGAACAAACCAGATCGCCTTAGTATTCTTTAACGAAAAGTTCAGGCCTGAGTGAAACGAAACTCCGTCAATGGCTGCTTTTGCTTTTCCAAATCCAGAGTTCGACGGCTTCATATACCTCATTACAGCCAACTTCACAAAAAAGAAGTTTGACTTTTACAGTTAAAAGAAAAAGAATTAACTTTAAAGGATGCGACTGGTTTGATGATATTCAAACAGTACATGATTGATATGAAGTTCAAAATTCCAAGCATCCTGGCTAGAGGTTGACTGAAAAGAACCTTCAAGCTGAAGTGAAGAGTTTCATACCCAGTGCATTAGGGTCTGCATAAACACCTCCTGCTTGCAACACATAAAGAGACAAAGAAGGAGAGAGAGGTAGTGGTAATAAATAATGTTTTGATACATAATTCTCATAAACATCTCTATTATTCGATCTTTGAAATAAATGATTTAGGTGATAAATAAATAAATATATATATATATATATAATAGTACTAAAATTGTACTTTTAATTCAAAACTCTATCATTGATTAATGTTTATGTAAAATTATGTACCGAAAAACATTATCAACTTACTACTACCCCCTTTCTCTCTCTCACAGATATATATATATATATATATATAAACAAACAAATTGCACCGAGGTCTTAGATTCAGGGCCCTTCCATTGTCTCATAGTGCCAATGATTTGGCCCTGGGGTAAGTGATGCACAACCCTAGAATTGAACTCTTGACCTCCTTAATCACTGCTATAGAGAAGCCAATGCATTCGTGGACAAAATAACTAGCTTAGCATTTGATCGTATGCTTGTGTTAGTTTGGTATGATCCTGCTGGGAGATGCCACCAGTAGCAGACCTGAGAATCAATGAAAGCAAACATGACCTTAGGGGGTTAAGGTCACACCATGCCCCATCCAGGTCTTGAATCATTTTCGATAGCATCGGGTTATTGTCGCGCACCCTAGGGCTGTTGTTAAGCACTTCCGGAAACATACTTAGGTTCGTTAAGCTTTTTTATTCTTTAGACAAGCATCAGTACTTGAACCCCTGACCTACCAAAACCAAGTCCCAATTCCCGACACTAAATGGGTTAATGACATGAACTTTTGGTCACTACTCTGATCTAGCATTCATCACACCCCAATATAAACCAAAATAAGAATTGGAACTCATGAAAATCTTGGTTGAAACCATGTGCTACTGCTTCCAAACCATCAATCTACTTCAGTTTTGACCAAAACGAACAAGTAGGGGTTGCAATATCATGTTTTGGGTCGTGTTCATATCATGTCATTTTGTATTAGTGTAGAAAACAAGTCAACCGAAACACACATTTTTTTCGTGTCATGGACTTTCTACTAGTATGCTTGAGTTGGGTTTCTGTGTTGTATTCTGAAATTGGACAACCCAAATACAACCCCATTCTTTTGTTTCTTTTGGTGGACACGAACATGCTCTCTTTTGGATTATTGTTATGTCGGGTTCTCGTGTCGTATCTGAGGTCACCATGTTCTGTGACTCTGAGTTACAGCCAAGCTCACCACACGAATCATCTGCAGCTTTTCAAAACTAGAAA
The DNA here is from genome assembly GCA_036023115.1 of Brasenia schreberi. Lineage (NCBI taxonomy): Eukaryota > Viridiplantae > Streptophyta > Magnoliopsida > Nymphaeales > Cabombaceae > Brasenia > Brasenia schreberi. The sequence continues at coordinate 41,984,408 of JAYKKT010000091.1, read as the reverse complement.
AAGGAAAGTAATGAAGGACTGCAACTTTCTGCTTGGCTCTTGTTAGACAAGCATGGGCCACTGCATGCATGGCGAATAAGGGATTAGCAAAGGACAAGGAGAAATGCAATCAAGAAAGAGTGAACCCTCTTGAACTCATTCTCATAATGCTCAAGGTCCCAAACAAGGATGTGATCGACTACGAAGCCCTCCCAGAGCCCAATACCATTAGACTTAATGTCTTATTTATTTAATGATCATACATATGGTACATTAAGTTTCATGGAAGCACCGGCTAGTAAATGAACCCAGTTGCTCATGGTTCGGCTAGGTCCGACTTATGATGAGCGTGTTCGGTTGTATGGTTCGTGATTCGTATGAACCGAACACCAGTTGGCTCAAGTTAGCTCCTTGTGTGTGAGTGTGAGTGTGTGTAAGAGAGAGAGAGAGAGAGAGAGAGAGAGAGAGAGAGAGACCTTGAAGTACATCTATGCTACAAATTTTTGCTAATCCATCGAATTTGGGCAGTTAAAATATATGATTAAATGAATGAATCTTTCAATTTGATAAGAAAATTGGAAAATAAACTTCTGGCTTTTCTAATCAAGAAGTCACTAATTGTGTTGTTATTAATTATAGTACTTCGGTCATGGCTCCTTTTCCCATCCTTGTAGAACCTGTGGATGATGGAAAGCTCCACCAACCTTTCTCATATGGAGGGACGGGATCACGAAATCTGGTATTCTTACCTATTCTTTTAGATGAAACCTCAAACAATCAGAGTAGGAGGTCCCAAGTTCAATACACAATGGTAATGCATACGGTGGCATAAGGGAGGTGTTTGATTACGAGGTTGAACCTATCATAATCAAGTAAAATGCGAGAGTCGTATAACCTGACCTACATGTCTTAATTTCATAGGCCCAGACCTCTTAATCAAACTAAGGGTTAATTGTTGCACAAAAACCCTTGCAAGTTGAAGGTCCTAACTTTGATAACCATGGAAGTGCACTTGTTGTAAAATATGTCGACCACCAACACAATAATAAAAAGAAAAAAAAAAGAGGCGAATCATGACATGATTAGACGCATATTTTATCACACCATGCATGTATGATACAGTTTTATAACGTGGAGGAGTATTATTTTGTTGGTTTAGTAAAGAAGTGATCAAAGAGATTTATTTTATTGTTCCTAGTAATTATAAAGAATAAACAAGTACATAGCAGTTAGCAAAATCAAAGGTACAGGACTTGGATTGGAAGCCACCCACTCAACAAGAATGTTCTCAACTGATACAATCAATGAAACACTGAAGACAATGCCTCGGCTTTCACCACAGCCAAATGAAAATTACCCATGATTTTCTAATAGTATATTTTCCTAAAACTATAATACATTTTTAATTCAATCAATTAAATAAAAATATAAAATAGTGTCCCCGTAAGAGCCAAAAGCACTCAAACATGCATATACCCTTGCTGATTGTCCTTTCTTTGTGTTTTCTTCTTTTTCTCTCATACAGTATCTCTCTCTCTAGAAAAAATTGGACTCTTTGAAAAGTAAAACTAAGCAGAAAAAAGATCATTTCTTGTTCTTATTTGGGGCAAGGATCCCTACCAGATTGCACACCTGGTGTAGCGAACTCATGACCTCCGTCGGAAAGGTTCTTTGGAGTCGATTCTCGGCGCCATGACTCGGTGCAAAACAAAGAAAGAGGAAAAGGGGAGTCACTGAAATCATAGAATTCACTTAATTACGGTGTCAATCTGCAAAGTTCGGTGTGTCGTTTGCAAGTGCAGTCAAAACCAGATGGAATTCATGACCGAAGGCTTAAATTCAATAATATTGTTGAGTTTCTCTTAACGGGTAGACCGATTGAACGGACCATAAGATGTATCTCAACGGTTAGTTAAGTCTCTCACTCATAGGTAGGTCGCTTGTTCGAACCACACCGTGGTCGTCTTCGTGTTTGCAAGAAACACCAAACAAATTTGGTGAGTCACCAAAGGGTCCGTTTATGAAGGCAACCAAAAGGCGAATATCATATATCATATGATGATCCTGCAGATGGTGAAGAATATGTTTCCAAATCGAACCGTTCTGGAAAAGAAATGGCAGGATCAGATTGGCCCTATGAAGATTAAAAAGTTTTGAAAATATATAAACAGAAATTAAATTTTCAAACTCTGACTCGAGGTAGACCTGGCCGGTTCCAAACCAGTGATTCTAGTTGCACCAAGACTTTGAACTGGAACCAAACTGGCTCCCTTTGGTTCTGGACATGGTTCCGCTTCCACTGGTTTGGGTCTAGTTCTAGTTTTGATATGAAATAAAGGTGTGGTTTCAAAACCGAAGGAAAACCACTTCTTCATGGATTGTCTAGTCCTAAACGATCCTGAAGGGTACAATGAACATACTTTCTTACCACATTGGATCCAGAATGAGATAAATTAAGGCGTGAAACCACCAGTTTCAGTTCGGGTTGGATTCCCAATAGCGTGGAACTGAACCAAACTGTCGGAATTCCCAGTTCCGGTTCTGTGGGTGGTCCAAGTCTGATTCGAGATGCCGGCCGGGTCCAAACTGGCCACCTCTAACTCATAACGGGTCCGGTTTGCAATTATATATCCTGTTTCACCAATCAATGCCTTTGAACCAGTTTTCACCAAATCCATTTGATTCGAATGCGCCGATCCAAATGGTGTGTATAGTTCTGTATTGCCAGAAGCAGTCAATTGTTTCGTGTCATCACATGGCGTATGTCTCGAGACGTTTTAGGACACGCTGGACTCTCGGCGCTACCCTACAGAAGCAAACAGGAGGAGAAAGGAGACACATGCAACCTCTGCCACTCTCGAAATTGCAACCATCCGATCTCCTCCACCTCCTTTTCTGACGGTTGGATCGTCCACCTTGCGGAATCGCCGGCCAGTCTCCCACACACAGAGAGAGGGAGAGAGAACGCCGTACACAAAGTGACATGTTTTCTAGCAGAAACACCCAATAGAAACGTAGAAAGAGAGAAAGGATAGGGTTCCCCACTGTATTCCTCTCCTGCAGCGTCCCTTTTCGCTCTCCGTCGTCTCTTGGTCCCCTTTAATCAGGTGAAAATCACCTTTTCCGGTTCTCTTTTTGGTTTTCTGTTCTGCAGATCTTTTGATGCTTTTTCCCGGCTTTGTGAATGGTCTTTTGGTGCATATCTTTTTGTTGGTACTCTTTTCCCCTGAAGATAACTGGCATTTCTTCTTCCCGACAATTTTTATTACGGTTTTTCTTTTTGCTCGTTCTTCGTTTTCGTTGATGAATGAAATTAGGGGTTTGCTTTGTACGTGCTTGAGTTGCGATTCGTGGAACCAATCGACGAAGCTGAATCATGGCTGAGAATGGAACGGGCGTTTTCGATGAGGGTCGTGCTTCTGAGAAATTGGTGGAGAGATTGGACGAGGCGGAGGACTTGAAAGGAAACGATGCTTCCGATGTCCCCTCAAAGGTGGACCAATCCGAAAGCTTGTTGGGAGAAGAAAGAATCGCAGAGGACGTCGACAGGGAGGTGGAGAATCCACCCGTTATACCTTCGGCTGCCTATGAGTCGGAAAATATCGAAGTATTCGAAACTCCAAAGCAGGGCATTGAGAATTCGGCTTTTGGCGGTTTTCCTCAATATTCAAGTCCGAATACGATGGATGAAGATGTGCCGGCGATGAACACTGGCGGAGGCGAACTGGATGCATTTCTAATCGACGAAGATGGTGAGCATATTGTCGAAGATGGAAGAAGTGAATCCAAAGATTGTGCTGTGGGAACAAATGATCATCAAGAAGGTGGGTGTTTGGCTTTTATCAGGCTATAAACTTTGTTTTAGTGCCTTTGCTTATGGATTTTTCAAAAATCATGTATATAATGAATTAACTTTGTTGATTCTTAGGTAATGCTGATCCTAAGGAGGAATTTCTGATGGCTGATTCGACAGGTGTAGTAAATGATCCCCCACTGCATGCTATAGATATACATAGAGAAGTTAGTGGTGTTTCCCTGGACGGCAAATTCGTGGGTGCCGAGCTCGAGGAATCCCCTGGTGAAGGGGATTCCGACGGGCATAGTGTTGTAAACCTGGAGAATTTTGAGGGTGTGGATGACCAAGAACTCAAATTTCATGCAGTGGATCAGCGTGACCAAGTTTCTAATAATGAAATTTCCCATAGCAATGCTGATAGTGACGATAAAAGGAGAGAAGCTTTTGGCCTGCCTCATGAGGACGCTGCTTCTGGTACTGAGAAGACTAACCTGACTGGTTCCGTGGAATCTTCTCAGGACGATCATGTTACTGTTGTTTCGGAAGAAGAGGAGGAGGAGGAGGAGGAGATCGGTAACTTGTCTATGGAGGAAGTAATTAGGCAATTTCTCTCGTCTGATGAGCCACAAGGAAACCATGAATTTGAAGAAGACTCCACCTTCAATGGAATTCTAGAGGCTCCGAGGTATGAGCTCGAAGTCACTTCTGATTACTCCTCTGAAGGAGAAAAGACACAATCTTTACAGTTGAACTCTATTGAGCTGGATAGTCAAGGGGAGAAACCATCCCTGAAGGATAAAGATTCTTCTGCGACTCCACTGATTGGCTCATTTGGTGAAAGTTCCACTGCTTTGCCGCTTCCCCCTGATCGTCCTTCTGGAATTGATTCATCTACCTCTTTGTTAGAGTCCGTTTCTGTTACTCAGCAGCCAGCAAAGTCTGATGGAAATGCACCTGCGCAAAACCCCATCTTGCATGAGAATGGTAACTCTCTGAATCATGCCGATTCATTTTCCGGTGAGTTTGTTACAAAAGAAACATCCCCAACCATGAAATTAGATCAACGAGAGACAAACATTGGATTTGAAGCGGATGGAAAGCCGACTGTGACTACTGGTGACAAGTCATGTGCTAAAACCATGGCAAATTATTCGTCAGGAAGTTCGAGTGATAGCCCTGAACCCCCCTCCCGTCCAGCTGGACTTGGGTCATCTGCCTCCTTGTTAGATCCTGCTCCTCGAAGCCAGCAGCAACCGCGGACTAATGGAGCGATACCGCCGATGAGACCTCAGGTCACAGAAGAAGCTGTCAACGGGGATGCAGGGGAAGACAATGAGACTCGTGACAAACTTCAGATGATTCGCGTGAAATTTCTGCGCCTTGCGAGGAGGCTTGGCCAGACTCCCCATAATCCTGTGGTTGCCCAAGTTCTTTACCGGCTTGGTCTTGCGGAACAGCTTAGAGGGAGTAGAGCTGGTTCATTTAGCTTTGACAGGGCAAGCGCCTTGGCAGAACAACTGGAAGCATCTGGGGAGGATGACCTTGATTTCGCTTGCACCATCATGGTGCTCGGAAAGACTGGAGTTGGTAAGAGTGCCACCATCAATTCTATTTTTGATGAAGCTATGTTCACAACAGATGCATTCCAGATGGGTACAAAGAAAGTTCAATCTGTTGTTGGAACGGTTCAGGGAATCAAGGTAAGGGTAATCGACACTCCGGGATTGCTCTCCTCTATTCTTGATCAGAGGAAGAATGAGAAGATTCTCCATTCTGTCAAAAGCTTCATAAAAAAGACCCCACCAGATATTGTTTTGTACCTTGATCGTCTCGACATGCAGACCAGGGACTATGGAGATTTGCCATTGCTACGTACGATAACTGATATCTTTGGGCCTGCAATTTGGTTCAATGCGATTGTTGTGTTCAGTCATGCTGCATCTGCTCCGCCCGAGGGGCCAAATGGCACGCTGACTTATGACATGTATGTTGCACAGCGTTCTCACGTTGTTCAGCAAGCTATCCGCCAAGCTGCGGGAGATATGCGGCTCATGAACCCTGTATCTTTGGTGGAGAACCACTTGGCTTGCAGGACTAACAGGGCTGGCCAGAGAGTCTTGCCAAATGGGCAGGTCTGGAAGCCGCACCTGCTATTGCTTTCTTTTGCATCAAAGATCCTTGCAGAAGCTAATACTCTTCTAAAGTTGCAAACAAACCCTCCTGGGAAGCCTTTTGGGACTCGCACGAGAGCCCCTCCTTTGCCATTCTTGTTGTCCTCCCTTCTCCAATCAAGGCCTCAAGTCAGACTTCCTGAAGAACAGTTTGGTGATGAGGACTCTATAGATGACGATTTGGATGATTCATCTGATACTGATGATGAGAACGAATATGATGAGCTGCCTCCGTTCAAGCGCTTGACCAAGCGGCAAATATCTAAGTTGAACAAAGAACAGAGGAAGGCTTATTTTGATGAACTCGACTACAGAGAAAAGCTTTTCATGAAAAAGCAGTTAAAGGAGGAGAAAAGGCGTCGTAAGCTGCTGAAGAAAATGGCAGCATCTGCCAAATGGAACAACGGGTACAATGAGAACATGGAAGAATATAGTGGTGGTGCAGCTTCGGTGCCAGTTCCGATGCCGGATATGGCATTGCCCGCATCCTTTGATTCTGATAATCCGACCCACCGGTATCGTTACCTCGACACAGCGAACCAGTGGCTTGTCAGGCCTGTTTTGGAATCTCATGGCTGGGATCATGATGTTGGTTATGAGGGATTGAATGTGGAAAGGTTGTTCGTGATAAGAGATAAGATCCCTGTATCCTTTTCTGGTCAGGTTACAAAGGACAAGAAGGAGGCCAATCTTCAGCTGGAATGTGCCAGTTCAATAAAGCATGGAGAGGGAAAAGTAACCTCATTAGGCTTAGATATGCAGACAGTGGGAAAGGATGTCGCATATACCTTACGTGGTGAAACAAGGATCAGTAGTCACAAGTGCAACAAGGCAGGAGCTGGCCTTTCAGTGACCCTTTTGGGTGATGCTCTGTCTGCCGGCCTGAAAGTCGAGGACAAGCTGATAGTTAACAAGAGACTGAAAGTGGTTCTGAGTGGTGGTGCCATGGCTGGCCGTGGAGACATAGCTTATGGGGGTAGCCTGGAAGCCACTGTCAGAGACAAAGATTACCCCATAGGTCGGATGTTATCGACTCTTAGTCTCTCTCTCGTGGATTGGCGTGGAGATCTTGCCCTTGGATGTAATCTGCAATCTCAGATCCCTGTTGGAAGAGGCACAAACATGATTGCTCGTGCAAATTTAAATAACAGAGGTTCTGGGCAAGTCAGTATCCGGTTGAATACCTCAGAACAGATTCAGGTAGCTCTTCTTGGCCTGCTACCTGTGGTTAGAAATATTATCAAGAACAGATTGTTCAATCCCCAGCCCATGCAGTGAGATTTGTTAGCTTAGTAGCAGCAAGGCGCACTCTTCAGAACAATGTTTTGAAAGCCAGTGCCTTTTGATCAGCATCAAAAGTAGGTGAAATAAGTTGAGGATTCATGTTCAACTAGTTCCAACCAGTGAGTGCTTCATTTTTTTCATACAGAATAACCTTCTATTCCTGGAACATAGAGATTTTGTCCATCTGAGTTTTGGTTTTGAGGGTTAATTTCACTGAAGTTTCTCTCATTAGTTTGTTTATGGCGGTAGTTGTTTTTAGGTGAAATTTTTGGTTAAATCTTTTTCATGGGACATAAAGCATAGAAGCCCCCCCTGGTGAACTTGGTCCTCACTTGTGATCTACAGAGTGCTAACTTTTATGTGGTGAAATTATAATACATGCCTCTCTCTCTCTCTCTGATCAGATGGTAGCCATCTTTGGCATGCAATTCTTTCTTTTCTGGCATGTTAATTGTGGGGAATTATCACTTGTTTGTGAACTCATTGGTCGCAATGTTTTCCCTTGACTAAGTAGATCTAGGCACAAATTTCTGGTTCTAGTTATTGTTATTCAGCATTCATCATATCGAATGTAGGTCAATGTCAAAAGGTTTCTTAAACAGTTCTTGAACACATGAATTAGAAGGGGCATGTTGCTTTTCGAGTAAGCAAGCATGAATCGGCCTTGTAGTTGATGTTATCTTCCTCTTCCTGAACTAATGATTTTCATCTTCAAGGAACATGGACTCGGTATTTTATGTCGCAAAGGCGTCTGGTGTCTAAGTTCACCGGGCAGATTTAAGCCGACCCCCAGATGAGCTATTATTCCCCTCTGTGCAGAATCAGCTATAATTTTGTTGTTAAGAGGAATGTGAATGCTTTAAAATCTGAGTTGTGCATGCATTTGAGGTAGAATCTGGTGATGGCATGGTCGGGGTCAGTTTTGTACTCCGTCATTTCATTTTTGCATCAGAAGCAGGTCAACATGAATGGAACCTGATCTTTTCGTTTTCTTTGGGTGAATGTGAACACATTTGGGTCATATCCATGTAGCAACATTGTCTTGAGTGGTACATTTCCAGCAACATTGTCGTGGGTTTTTCTGTTGTCATTTTCTGCAAAAACAGGTCTAGCTCTAACACGTACCAATCTTTTCCGTGTTACTTTGGGTGGACACAGTATGGATGTTCCAGCTCGTGTTCATGTCAGGTTTTGGTTTTGTGTCTGATTTTGCCAACCCTGATAGAAACAGTTCCTAACTGGCTTGAACCACAGAAGACCGTCCCAGCAAATGTCATTTAGACTGATTGTTCCCCTCTAAACTGGAATAAGCCATCAAGTTTCCTTTGCTCATCCAAAAACGAAATGGTTATTTGGGTTCGACCCTAACCCAACCCATACTGGGCGGGAGCTCTAGCAACAAAAGAACATAATTATAGGTTATTTGGGTCAAATCCACTGCATAAAATTGATACAAGTAGGATCAGGTACGCCTGTCACAACTTCTATGAAACCTGGATTGCAAACCTATGCTGAAAAGAGCTTCATAGTACACACTTTCGGAAGGCGCTTTCTGGGCATGGTTTCTCTCAAAGGTAGACACTTCATTTTCACAGGCACATCTTTCAGCAAGCTTACATCAGCATCACCATTCTCGTGTCTTAGCGTATGGTTCAGGTGTTTTTTAGGCCAACAAGTACTGATACCACAAAATGGGACCCAAAACTGGACCTGTTTTTGGGTTGGACCCATTCATTCCAACCCAAAACTGAACAGGTTCCAGAAAATTCATTTTGTGTGCCATTTTCTCACTAAAGATACTTTGTGGATGAGCCATGTGAGAGTGTTCACCAAAAGCGTAGCAAAAGAACGGAGGCCGTCGCTACTCACTTGTCATTTAGTAATAGAAAAGAATATGCATGCCCTTCGAATTTAAGGATTCATTTGAATTCGAATTCTTATCTTATATACTTTTGTTAATTTGGTAAATTATTTCTTGAACTTATCGTAGACCTTCTCATTGATTATAATTCTTTTGTTTTCTTGCCAATAAATGACTCCTTTCGTAACTCATCCAACAACAATCTAAACAAACATAAATCTATCACATCATATAATTAAGGTTAAAGTTCTTGTTTTTCCATAAAGAATCAAGATTTGGACTGCCACAAAATACAGCAGAACGTACTGTGCACATAATACAATTCAAAAGACTAGCAAAGAAATCTCTTGTATACATCTTCCCTTAAACCGACTTAATTAAAGACCACAACAACAGACACCCAAAATGACCGGACAGAATCGCCAGCACCCTACCATTGAACCAATGCATTGTTGGTGATAAAGTGTTTCGTAAATAATATTTAAAACTTTCTATTTGAAATACGAGAGTTTGAAATACATGAGCAGTAAGGGCATCTTCTGAAGACTCAAACTCCCCACTAGCTGCGATGGTGAGGAGTGTCCTACCATCGAGTTAAGGTATTTTAGAAAACATATTTAAAGTTGATGGTTTGAAACCTCTAATTTTGGTTCTAGTTTCGAGTCGGCTTTCAAAAATGATAGATCGTAATAAAACCAGTAAGACCCCTATTCCCATTAATTTTTTTCAAAACACCAGACCGATTCTAAACTAATCATGTCTACCTCCTAAAACCCATACACATGCTTTTATGTGTTGCTACCTACTACGAAAGCTCAACGTCAATGCCACTTATAAATAAAAATAAACAATAATCATTATTACAAACTTATATAGGTTTAAACTTAAACTTTTAGTATGAAAAACTGACACCATGAATCAAACACTTAAATCTTGGTTTTCATTACCTCTCAGTTGCCTGTTCTCTTCTTGAGGACTCATTTACTTTGATGGTGAGATTTCCTACCGTCAGACGTAACCTCACGATCAATTATGTTTTGCCAGACTTCGAGATCCTTTCGAATTATCAAATGGTCTTTTTACGTGTGATTTTGTGTTCTTCTTTCTTTAGGATTTGGTGCCGATGGCAGGTTATGGCTAAGCGTTTCCGCAATTTTTTATTTGAAGAAATGAATATGAAGAATGTTCTGGACGGTGTTTTATTGGACAGTGCTGGACGCAAGCCACTTTGACAGATTAGAAATGCATGCATGCACATCCTTATGGTCATAATAAAGCTTTATGTGTTCCTTCAAGAGTTGATAAAGATTGGCTGTCGCGGTTATGTTTGGAAAGTGCTTCATTAATTTTCTGCACAACCTCTAGTTTGGGTCTATTGCATTATTTTGTGGTACACCACCTGAGGACATTGATTAATGATGAAGCTGCCCTGGTGAAAGAATGTGAACCAGCTATTCGATTCAACTTAATCTTTTGGAACATGCTTGTTTGATTGGTGATGGGAAGCAACTGTGTGCAACTGTTAAAAGCAAGGTATGGACGTTTAAGCTGCATCCTTTTTGGTTGTTTTAATCTTGTTGTCTACGGAATTTGTATGTTTTCTACTTGGCAGATTTCATCAGGATGCGGTTTTGATAGAAGCCTTTTTGAAAGGTCGTTTTTATTAGGCCATTCTAAAGATCTGCTGAACATACCTTACAGGATGCATCCATCGACGAGCATTTTCTGAAAATGTTCTACTACAACATATCATTGATCCAAATGTGAAGTCTGCAAGATATGAAAGTGTTCACCTTTCAGGAAGCGTTTTTCGTCCATATTCCTTTATAAATGCCTCTGGTGGAAGGGAGATGGAAAATGACAGAGGCAGCTGGAAAAATATGGTATAGAGGTAACTGTTGTAAGACGAATTATAAAAAGGCTTTCTAAAGTTACACAACTTGCAAACAAAATCAGATTAAAATTTGTTGATGTTCTTGCAATTTGTTTCTTTGGTATGCTTATTTTGTTATATTGGTCTCTTATACTTTTTTATCAGGGATGGAGTGGATCACATATACTGCTAGAAATCACGTTTCATTTGCCATCTGATCCAGTTGAGACTGGGTAGTCTTCCTCAATTGTGGTTTATTCGGACTCCATTATGTTCTCTCTGCTAGTACATTAGAAATTACATCAGCACGTACTTTTACTATTTCAACTCAGATTTTCGTTAAAGCTCCTGGTTTTTATTTGTCGAAAGGCTTGATTGTGTTGAGGTCTTCTGTGTTAATTCCATATTGTTTGTCATCTGTTTTCTTGTCATCTTTACCCTTTCTTTGGCTTGTAAAGGAGGATCGTGTCTTATCAATTCTCATGGTTGCTTTGCAGGTTGGGTTGGCAGTGGCAGAAATCAATTAAGCATTGCCGTAATTTCACCGTACACAGCTCAAGTTCTTGGAATTCAGAAGAAGCTTGTTAACTGTGTGCTATAATGCTGATTTTTTTGTGAATATCAAGCCAATTGATGGGTTTCAAGGAGGAGAAAAAATATAATTATACTCTCTACTGTGAGGTCCAATGCTGGTGGGTCAATCGGGCTTCTTTCAAATCAAAATTAAACAAATGTCGCCTTAAGAAGGGCTAGGTATCTTCGTTCTCTACACACACACTCATGCACACACAAATACATGTGTGTGTAAATGTAGACACATAGACATGTATATATGTGTGTGTGTGTGTGAATATACATACGTATATGTACACAGACATGTATAAATATATATATATATATATATATATATATATATATATATATATATATATATATATATATATGTATGTATGCACACGTATATATATGTATATATATGTACACAGACAAACATACAAATCAGTCCAGTTACAAGTCAGCATATGTGAATGGATGGAAACATTATTCCCATTTTTCTTCAACCAATGCAGGCATTGTTTATGGTTCATAGGAAAGGCTGCCACTTTGATTTCTAGTGGATCCATATGGGAATATGTTGTCCTTGATTCAAAGCAGCGTCAGTGTTCCTTCAGTGCTGAACACTAATCTGGGGAAAGTTATCAGTGTAAAAGCAACGTTGATGACTTGTTCGACAAAGATTCTGTTCTCTTTATTCATACGAGATGGAAGGTGAGATTCTCTGAAGTTTCATTTGCCTCGGTCCTCACTATGTGATGCTTTGTCATACATGTATCTGTTTATGGCATGAAATTATCTTTAGAAGACTCCTCCCATATTTTTGAGTCATTATGTTCTCGAGTTATAAGTAGGATACCTGGGCGTCTTACCTGCTTTTCGCAGCTATCTGTTAATGAAGATACAAGGCATGTTGAAGGGTTAAAATTCCTTCATGAAAGGTATACGTATGTTCAATTGAAAGCTTCTAAAGGCACTCCAAAAGTTAGCCAGTAACTTGTACAACCTCAAATTTGTTACTGCAGTTCATAGAGCAGAAAAGCATTGCCAGCCACTTCTACGTGATTTTTTGTCACTTATTAATCTAAATTATTAAAAAGACATTCATATTTAGTCAAAACTTGGTCCGGGACTGTGGGGTAAAATGGTTTATTTTGACTCATGCTAGTTTATATTTTGTATGTTCTTCATTTAGCTAAGTTGAAAAGAATTTGTGGATACGGTGAGCTTTTAACAAACGAGAAAAGGGTATTTATAGAAAGAAATAGCCTCCTCCCATTAATTCACTTGAGTTGCATGACAAAAATTATTCAAGGAACTACTTAGGAAGGCAATATTAATCAGTGCATTGCACTAAAACCAAAGTCTGGCTGGCTTAAAGGAAATCAAGGCCTACTTAGCATGGCAATATTTATCATTTGATTACCCGGAATTTTCAGTTTTCTTCTTGCAGGTTTTGGTGCTCAGAATTTTCCATTTGAGAAACTGGAAGAGATAGGAAGTCATCTCAGACAGAATCCTGATCGTTTCTTCTGGGGTCAGATCATTCTTTGAAATAATCTTTCCTCTTGCTTGGAAAGAGGGAATGGTGAAGAGATGGATTCAACTTGAGAGAAACTCAGATTTGCGTGTCATGGATGAACTAATCCGTGACACAGTCATCCATTGAATGGAGTCTGCAATAACACATGGTCTGTGTCCAATTCTGGGATGCTTTAGCCGTTTTCAATTCTTCCATGGAAGGATGGAACAAAAGTGCAAGAGGCTTTGCGTTGCTTCCAACGCAGAGAGCATGAAGGTAAGATCAAGAAGTACATGGCATCATGATTTGTATTTCCTGGCGATTAAATTTGTTATGCTTTGCCCCGGACGAGGTTTGGGTCTCATGAGCTGAGCGACCAATTCTAGTTAGAGCAATTGTCATAATCAAGCAAGCATGCATAATAAATGTGTTGTGGAAATTACTTGAATGGGGATGCTCTCTCTCTCTCTCTCTGATTAGATGATATTTATATTTGGTATGCAATTCTTCTTTTCAGGCACGTTAATTGTGGGGAATTATAACTTCCTTTATTCATCCAAAAACGAAATGGTTTTGTATAATAACTTCAAATTTCGAGTCCAAGTTTGATAACCTTGGGGTCACTCAGTCATTGAAGGATTCATTTGAATTTGAGTTCTTATCTTATATACTTTGTTATTTTGTTTTCTTATTGATTATAATTCTTCTGTTTTCCTGTCAATAATCGACTCCTTTAGTAACTCATCCCAGTGTAACCCACCTGAGACCTTGCACAGTTGTGCTCATTGCATCAACAACAATCTAAACAAACATAAACCAATCACATCATATAATTGGGGTTAAAGTTCTTATTTTTCGATAAAGATTCAAAATTTGAAGCAGCAGAACGTACTGTGCACATAATACAATTCAAAAGACTTTAGCAAACAAATATTTTGTATGTCTTCCCTGAAACAGACTTAGTTAAAGACCAAAACCACAGATACCCAAAACAATGATCACAAAACAAAACCCAACAGGATGGCCTCTGGGAATAGTTCTGGGAGAAGCATTACCAAGCGGGTTGCGCATTAATGGCAGCAAACTACCTAAAGGATCTCGGTTCATTGAAGAAGATGGTTGATCCTGATTTGATGAATAAGGACTTTGATTTATTGAAGAATCTGGTTGATCGGAGGGTTGCCGATAAGAGAATGGTTGCCGAGGCTGCGGGCTGTATGGTTGATCGAATGCAGGTTGTTGGTCACTAGGCTGCAGCCCTGACCCAGGTTCAGGTGAAGCATAGGGAGGGTAAGAAGCAAAACCTGGTGAGCCCAGTGAGCCACAAGTATGACTTGATTGGTCATCACTTGCTTTCCAGGCCACTT